>JAPDVR010000012.1:45353285-45460785 GCA_026230005.1 Gila orcuttii
TTTCAAGATACCACTAGGCTCTGATCCTAGAGGTAATCCCACAGGCATTCTTCTCAAATGGTTTGTTGTCGTATTTATCCACAGGTAGTCTCAAAGGAGCCACCATTGTGGATGCACTGGACACGCTCTACATTATGGAGATGTATGACGAATTCGAGGCTGCTACTGAGTGGGTGGACAGAAACCTAGACTTTAACATGGTAAGACTTTTATACTCATTTCTGATGATCCAGTTGATTCTTATCCGTACAAATACTTCCTTGCTATACAATTTCCCCTGAATAATACAACAGAATCAGAATAATGACTTTTTAGTACGGCTTTGAAAACCTGTCTGCGTCGTCTCCAGTGCTGACGTAATGTCTACTAGCATCAGCGCTTGTTAATCTGCCAATAAGACTCTGACTCACGACTCCACTTTCTCAAGCTTCATAAACTATCTTCTGCTTCATGCTTTCTGCTATTTTTCAGAAATACATTTTAATTCCAGAATCCCAGCCCCTGAACTTTGATTGTTAACTCCATGATTTGCTGTTCAGGTCACATGTTTGTCTGTATGTTTTTTTTTTTTAAAACTTCCATGTCAGCATAACTTACATGGGTTCTTTCATCAGGAATCATTTTCTGTTTGATATTTTAGAAGAAATGTTTGAAACGAACAGCTAAAATGTTTGATCTGATCGTTTTAGTATGTTTGTATGGTGCGTTTTAGTCCATGACACAATGTAATAAATCGAGCTAAGCAAGAGTGTCTGTTATTGAATGATGGAGTAGTTAAAATCAAACCCTTAGCTAATGTGTGAGCAGACATGAAGAAAGCAAAGTTATTCATTTGACATGCAATTTGTAGCAAAAAAATGGGGTCAGAGAATGGAAAATTATCTTAAACTAAATAATGACTGTTTTGTCGTCATGTTTATTTATTATATTATATATATATATTTATACTTCTGTTCAAAGTATTTTAAAGATGTTTTTTTTTCTTTGAAAAGGCAGTGAGGCGAGGCAGTGAAGATTTCTTTTCTAAATATTTCCATTTTAAATGGGCCTTAATGTTAAAAAATATGTGCAATGAAAAAAAAATGGTATAATGGTTTTCACAAAAATATTAAGAAACACAACTGTTTTCAACATTGATAATAATAAAAAGTGTATTGACAACCAAATCAGCATATTAGAAAGATTTTTGAAAGATCACGTGACTGCTGCTAATTTAGCTTTGCCATCACATTTATTATAAATATATTAAATTAGAACAGTTAAATTGCAATAATTTTAAACAATAATACTGTTTTTACTGTAAATGCAGCAAGATTTACATTTAAAAAATGACATTTGTTAGTATTAATACTTATGATAAACAATTATCTGCCAAGTAACGGCAAGGGGTTTACAATTTAAATGAAGAATTTACGTATAATTCTGATTATTAAAAAAGTGTGTTCACAGGTGTGAGTATATCTGCTATTTTCTGTTTCGAATGTGATTCACCCAACTAGATATTATAGCTGGAATTATCAGCCTTTTATGAACGTCAATAATACTTCAGTAAAATGAGAAGTGCTGAACTACTTCATCTTCAGACCTGCACCCAGTAGGAAGAATAGAATAACTGAAGGGTCCGTGTACTTGTCGGCCAACGGATTTTCATTTTGAAAGGAAAAAAACAAAAACGAAAAACGGACAGTTTCCCAATTACCATTAGTAAATAGGAAAACGAAAAACGGAAAACAACCCATTATTCGTTTTTTGTTTTGATATTAGAAAACGAAAAACAATCTCGTTATCCGATTATCCTACATGTTTATAGATGGAAATCGGAAATCAAAAATACGTATGTATAAATCGTAATCCTTAATTCCATAGATATAAACACTAATTCTGCACTGGTATTTTTTCGTGACCCGGAAGTTACTCCCGCCCTATTTGAAAAATGTATCTGATGTTTTCGGAGTTGTGAGATCCAGGCGATCACCGGGCGCTCAGCGCTCATTAACCCCGACTGGAACAGCTTTTCATCGGCTAGTCCTTCTGTTTGCCGCTGGCTCTGATGTCTTTAGTCTAGTGGTTAAACATGAGATGTAATTTGTCTTGTGTATAAGTCGATCTTTGGTCTCATCAATCTAGTTTTGTTCCATAGCAAATCGTTTTGGCTGAGGGCAAAGTGAAGTTTCATAACTTTATATATTTAGGCCATTTAACTTTAACTTTGTAGCCTATTAGAGAGCTGACTTATGTTTGACTTAATTGTTTGCTTTATTGTTATGCATTGTATAGCTTCTTATACCTATTAGGCTACTTATACTTTTATACTGGATATTATTGATCATTAAAATTACACAACCCTGTCTTTTTTGTTAAATGTCAGTTTTATATTCTAAAATATATAGAATATTATATATATATATTTTACTATACATTATCTTCACTGTATGTACATGTATAATAAAATAAAATGACACAACCCTGTCTCTGTTTGTTAAATGTCAGTTTTAATGATCAATAATGTTTCATATTTTTAAAATGAAAACAAAAAGAACCAGGGTTGTGTTTTATATTTCGTGTTGTTATAAATATATGCAGTGAAGATAATCAATGTGCATTGCCTGAAACACATTTGTGTGGCCCATTAATATGTTGAAGATTTTTTTAAATGAAAAGAGGCAGAGTGGTGTTTTATTACATATTTCGTTTTATTGTTGATGAAAAGAGGCAGAGTTGTATTTTATACCATATTTCGTTTTATTGTTGCCTAAAATATACATAAAGAGATAACTAGATTAGCCAGAGCGAGCTGAGTGACGCGATCAAGAACGCCGCTGTTCCATTTGCAGAATAACCGGACTTGCGTCCTCTCCTTGGCAAGTCCGAAGTTTGCGTATACTTGGTATTGAGAAACGGCCTATATCTATGACAACCGCTTATTACTTACGATCGCTTCAGGGTCACGAAAAATACCAATGCAGAATTAAGGATTACGATTTATATCTTCGTATTTTGATTTCCGATTTCCATCTGTAAACACATCAAGGAAAATCGGATAACGATTGTTTTTCGTTTTCCGTTTTTTAATATCAAAACAAAAAACGAATAATGGGTTGTTTTCCGTTTTTCGTTTTCCTATTTACTAATGGTAATTGGGAAACTCACCGTTTTTGTTTTTTTTCCTTTCAAAACGAAAATCCGTTGGCCGACAAGTACACGGACCCTGAATGCATTAATCTGATTAATCATAAAGACAATGGATAAGTGAATAGTAAAAGGGAATCAGTACTTTATGCAGAAATTACTAAACAAAGTTGATGAACGAATTAAGACATGCAGGATAAAGTAGGCAAAAATGATGCTTTGTTTGATGTGGCTCTTTATTGAGGTATTTCATTAGACATTCTACAGGGGTTTACTTTTAGTTAAGCATCGGAAATTCTTCTGTACATCCTGCTGCCTCAATTTAAGGCAAGAGAGAAGATGTATCTGGGTCCAATTCTTTAATGAAGAGTGTTAAACAACTTTTAATTGAAAGGCTTTTCTTTCTACCCTCAAGCAATTCCAACAATGAAAGAGTCCACAAAAATCCCCTGTGAAACAGTTATTAATATTCAGCTTGTCTCTTGAATACTAAGCAACTCTTTTCGGATGCACGGAAGCATCTCTTTCTCTTTTTTTTTAATTTTTTTTTTTTTTTTTTTTAGTGAAATAATTGTAGCCATTTTAAGTTTAGTCATGCTGCTTTATTTGACACCCGGTTATCTTTGAGAAGCTAAAAGGTGTTTATCTAAGTAAAGGCTATCTGCGAATCAAGCTTACATTATCATCCAGAGTACGGTTTCAGATCGGTTCAAAGCTTTTCCCAAAGTGGGCCAATCAAAGTGGCAATTCATTGATTATATTATGAGATATGATTTAATCTTGTTTATCCTTGCACATAATCTCAGCATTTTATTTGTCTTGCATTTTTTGTTTAATCAGGTCATTCCTGAATCCTCATTACCACATTCAGTTGTTTTACAAGTTATGATCAGATCGCTTTACAGAGAAATGTGACCCTGGAACTGAACTGAGGAGGAGAGCCACTTCACTGTATCAACAGCCCTGATCTCTCATCTTTTATGCTGTGGGATTCTTTTATTCCTGTAAAAGCCAGCATCATCGAAGGTCAGATTCACAGACTGCTGTGTTGCAATGACCACAAATCCCAACTGGACTCGAACCCGAGTGAGATAACCTTTCAGACAGAGACACTATACTGCTGGGGGATCGAAAAACCTCATCAAAAGCATATAAATAGAAAAACCCTTCCCTTTTTATAAGGATTACCAATCAGAGACACAGCATTAAATTCAGCAGTCAAGCACAGTGTGTCTCGTTGTGACCATTCCTCTCCGTTCTCTAGAGCCGGCTCATCTGAAATATGTATTACAGCAGGGGTTTTCAAAGACAGTTGCCCTCCCTTTGACATACATGATTGCACTGTACATTGCACTGACAGATTTATTACAGTTCATACAAAGATATTCAGGCAAGATGATTTTCTTTCTCTTTTTTTGATTAACATTAACAGCATAGACAACAGCAGGTAGGCCTATAGAGGCAGAAAGACATGCAACAAGGTTTTTTTCAGCGTGAATGCTGTGAAAAACTCACAAAATGCGTCTAAAATGGGAAAGAGCTTTGAGATTGAATGAATAAATAGATTTGACTAGAAATCTGAGGTATATTTTTAAAGACTGCCGATAGCTACTGAATAGAGGAGTCAAGTCATCCTCATTTATATAGCGCTTTAAACAATGTAGATTGTTTCAGCTGGAAGCAGCAGAAGCAAATGGATCGCTGCAATTCATAGAAACAACTGGATCCAGGCAGCGAAAGATGGATTTGCAGTTATTTAGTAAAATATGCTGAATTTTGGAGTAAAATCATACCCTATATATTGTATTGACTACTCGTCAATTCAATATTTACCATCGTATATTCTGGATATGGGTGTTTTTAAATAAACTGACAAAAAAACTATACTAGTTTTAGGGCTGGACGATATGGTGATATAAGTGATCGCCTGGATTTAGAACTACCTATATTGTATTTAAAGCGTTCACAGGCACATTTGCTTTATTTATTTACCCGGCATCGAAATCAGGCACATATAAATGTCAGGAAAAATAATAACTGGATGCATGTCAATATCCACGGATCACTGGATCTTTGCTCAGTTGTAAGGAACACAATATCATGTCCAACCTTTAGTTTAAACTGATAATCGTTCGTTTTACTCACATTTTCACAATATCCCCTATTAAACCCAGTCATGCCACTCATTCAGGCTGGAGGGGCGTGTTCGGGCGGGAAAGTGGCGTCAATGCATACCTTCTATATGAGGCTGCTTTCACTTTAAGAACTTATGCATGGATCCAATATAATGGTAATTTCGCTGTTGACTTTCTCTTTAAACACAATTGGCTGTGTTTATGTGAATACTCACCAAGATGGTCATTTAGACACATAAATGTGTGTATTTGACCGTTCAAGCACAATAAGCTGGCAGATTGCCACTCTGGATGTGCGCTACAGAAAAAGCCTCCTGTCAGAACAGAATTCTGGTCTCTTTTGTAGTTTGTGCTTTTCATAACACATCATCAAGCACATCCTGCTCTTCCTATTCATCTGTTTTTTTGCTGATCTGTCGCATCCTATTAAGCAGTTCTGCGCTGCATGGATGTATTTACAAATGGATAAACTATATAGAAAAACTTCTCTTGATTGACATCGCCATATTGCCCAGCCGTACTCCGTGCCTCCCCTAACATGCTCTCGCGCACCCCACACTTTGAAAAAGTGCCTTGTTTGACATCTAGTCTGTATCATAACTGTGCTTCAGTCTGTTGCAGATGGATTTTATTTTTTAAATACCCATATCTTTCTCTCTAAGGGTTTTTCCAGCCTTTCCTCATCAATATCAGCGATTTGGTTGGCTTTATATTTTTCTAAGCGAAGCAAAGTCTTAGGCAGCTCTTTAATAATTGCAGAGTCTGTGGAGGTTTTGCATCGCTGCTTTTACCTCTTCTAACTTTTACTGATTTCCTGTTGACTGTTGACATGTGTGCAGGGAGAAGATTGCAGATGTGACTCAGAAGTGAACTTCTGACATGTCTTGTGGAGGTTTTTTGGGGTATTTTTGATCCACTTTTTTGTTTTACACATCAGTCTATGTCCCTTCTGCCCTGAATTTCTCAGGCTTTACCATTGGTTCAAAAGTTACCATTGATTCACACAAAGTTATATCCAGTTTTATCAAGAAGTTTACAGTATTTACTTTTTTCCACTCATTTGATTTTTTATCCAAGTTGACATGTACAAAAAAGCCTTTGTCATGGTCTTTTTGTGCCAGTTCCTGACAGGTCCCTCCACGACCTACAAAAGGGTTGAGCCATCATCCGGAAACATCTGGAGCCCTCTTGCAACTGGAACAGTATAAGCATATGAGAGGAGGCTCTCCATAAGGGCTTTTGCACCGGAGGAACATTTTCATAGTTCTTATAACTATTGGCAGAAGTACCAGCTTTTTTGGCTTGTTTACTTCAGGGCAGGGTCTAACTTAGCACAATAAGAAGTACTAGTGATGTAAGTGTACGTTGATCGGGCGAACGCATGCCATATGAAACACTGGAAGCCACCATTCTTAAAAAGCCATGTAAATGGTTTACTTCTACTTATATGAACTAACTCCACAAACATGGAAAACCGCATTTACATGCCACGTTGTTTTCTGTATCTCAGCCTGTGATATGTAGAACTGCAAGTTGTCCAGGAGATTTCGTCTCTTAGCCTTGCTTTTTGCTGTTTCAATCACACTGTTTCAATAACTTGTACGTCTACATTCCGGGCCCTATCATACACCCGGTGCAATGCAGTGGCAGGCGCGTCGCAAGCGTTTCTTGCTAGTTTCAGCCCGACGCATATATCATTTTCACGTCCTGCGCCATGTTGTTTAAATGGCAAATGCATTTGCACCCATTTGTGTGCCCATAGGCATTTTCTCAATCTTATTTCTAAATGAATCTAAAACTTACTTTAGGAACAGCAACATTGACCTGGATTACCTTTCTCCTTCTACTTCATCATGCATTAAGAACCTAGGTGTTTTCCGGGATCAGAACCTCAAATTTGGAAAACAAATAAATGCGTGATTAGCTCTTGTTTTTTCCAGCTACGTCTTCTCTCTAAAGTCAAATCCACTCTCTCCCTGACAAAACATTAGAGATTGCTATCCATGCACTCATTGCATTATTGCAACTGTCTCTACTATGGAATGCCCAAATATTCTGTTGCTCGTCTACAATTAGTACAGAACTCTGCTGCAAAATTTCTCAAAAGAAAACGTAAATTCGATCATGTTTCTCCTATCTTAAGATTACTGCATTGGCTACCTGTGCATTTTAGAATTGAGTTTAAAATTCTTCGCTTTGTTTTTAAATCCTTAAATAATCTGGCACCGAGCTATTTGTCTGAGCTACTCTGTCTACATGAAACCTGAGGTCTGGTGATAAGAGTCTTTTATCTGTCCCCAGATCACGGTTAAAACATAGAGGAGATCGAGCCTTTGCTACTGCCGGCCTTCCGGTTTACATCAGATCGGCACAGTCTTTAACTGTTTTTAAATCTTCTCTTAAAACCTACTTTTTTTCTTTAGCTTTTAACTCCTTGTGAGTTTGTCTTGAATGTGTGGCTGTTGTTGTCTTTTTATCTTGTGTTATGTTCAGCACTTTGGTCAGCCATGATTGCTGTTTTTAAATGTGCTATATAAATAAATACAAACTTGAAACTTGCATGCTGGTCTGAAAACGAGGTGTGTTCAGGTGCATTGTTGGCCCGCGCTATTTTGAGGAAACTGAAATGGACTGCGCCATTGACCAACAAAAACCTGATCTAAAGTCAATGGCACAGTTTTTTTTTGTTTGTTTATTTAAAGGGCGCATTAGTAACATGCGCCTATAGGCTTATTACATTCTGCTTATTACACACACAGGGACGCGCAGAAGCACACAAACTAGCCGAATATAAAAAATGAAAGGATTACAATGTAAAATTATTTTTATTTGTTGTGTCCACATTTTTATTTATTCTTTAGGTCCACAATTGTTATTATTATGGACATAAAGATATGGTGAAATCGCTTTAACCTCGCGCACGAGCAGATCTGTTTCCTCTGTGGAGAAGCGTTCAGTCTTTCCGCTTGCAAAATCTACCATGTAAGTAGCAAATCCGCCATGCCGCGAGCGCAACTGGCTTTTAAAGGGAATGGGAGATGAGACTCTGGTTGGTTTTTCACATTACACCTAAAACATACCCATTACTCATTAAGAGAATAGGGACAACCCTTTTAGACCTGACCATTTTTCCCGTCGTTAAAGGGTAACACAACCTCTGTAATTAAGCCCCAGTCTTACAGATCATTAACTAAAAAAAATAATTTTAGGTTTAGTTACCCTTTAAATTAGCAAAAGTGGATTCATACACGCCCTAAGTGCACGTGCGTTGTGCACTTTAGACCATGCGCTTAGATCGTTAAAATAGGGCCCTCCATCTCTGTTATCACACCACAAAAACAGCTCTGATCACGCAGTCCTCCATCCTCCAGTTGTTGATGTTGTTAAATGGTGTTGATGTTGGCATCTTACGTCACTTTAGAGTTCCTATTGGTGTTGCGAATGCAACCAGGAAAATGGTCCTCATGGAAAAAGTAGTTCTTGGCAGACCGCCCTGGTGGCTAGTTCCTATAGCTGAGTTCTTATAACTACCTGGTGCAAAAGCCCCTCATAACACCCCTAACCACCCCTAGATATCAGCTATTTATCTTGCCCTGAACTGGATATTTACCAATGTGATGCAAGATATGTCTCTGATGCGCCATCTGTACACCATTATGAAATTGTTTTGATAACTTATGATAGCACTTTCCTATGCTAAGCAATAATTGTTTGGTTGCCCAGAGACACAAATAATTCACCTCATAAACCGTCAGACGAGACCACAGATGTCTTGCTGTGGTTAGACTGTTTAACATCAAATGACAAAGGCTAAATGAGGATTGCGGTTTGGTTTCATACCACAGGTGCCAGATTGCACTGAAAAATTACTGAATCATCTGAAATATTGATGTAATATAATGTAAACTGTTCCAGCTAAACTGCTGTTTGGTTGAGTTTAGTTTTTTTTTTTATTTCAAATGTTTTAAAAGTTATTCTCAAACTTTTGAGGCCTAGTATCACCTTTTTTTCAAATTGGCACCAGTAAGAGAACATATTTTTATTGTTTTTATATATTCTTAAATTTAATTAATTTGTTGTTTTTTAATATATGTGACCCGTGCTGACAAATTGAGTTGGAATGTGCACGGGATAGTTACGTCAATTTTAGTCGAATTTGAGGTTTTCACAAAAAAATTGTTCATTTAAGTCCTCATCTAGTGATCCCAGTGCTCCAAATAGCAATTAAACATCTAAAAGTATCTTTATTTGCATGTTTTCTGAGAGGAGTACCTTTCCTGTGTCCATGAAAAATGCTGTTTTCTCTGCTTGCTTCTTTACAACTGGCAATGCCCTCAGCACAAGTTTGGTATCGTTTTAAAGTGCGGCAT
Organism: Gila orcuttii; assembly: GCA_026230005.1. Lineage (NCBI taxonomy): Eukaryota > Metazoa > Chordata > Actinopteri > Cypriniformes > Leuciscidae > Gila > Gila orcuttii. Next base: position 45,362,920 of record JAPDVR010000012.1, read on the forward strand.
TCCAACTTTTTGAATATTCATATCGAATTTTCTCTGATATGAATCTGAACCAATGAAACATGATTTTCAAGCTCATGCTGATGTAAACAAAACGATCTTACTCGCGCTGACTGAGACATCTGAAGCGTGCGCACGAAGACAGCGTGCAATCCCGCATTTCAAAATATCTGTCTTGGCGAGTATTCACGCAGACATTATCTTTTATGTCTTAAGTGAACTTTGGTTAACTGTTGGGGAAAAACATCTGATGTGTAACATTATATTAGATCTGTGCGGTACAGTAGGTCCGAATATAGGCTGTCGGTTTCATTAATGTTAATCAAACAATTGTGGTGTCATGGAAAAAAGTTGAATATATATTTGTGTGACAAATTTGGTGTTATTACCAGGGATTTTAAGGTATGGTTGTTAGATGAGTTTGCTTTGAAACCTTCAGAAACTTGATTTTTATCAAAATTGACAGGTGTTTTTGTAAATTTGCTCATTTCTTTTACTAATTTTGCCATAAATTATATACCGTACAAGTGAAAACTGAAAATATATGATTAAATACTATAAATATCCAGGGTTGTGCTGTGTTCCACCTGTCTGAGAACCAGGGGTATAAAATATATTTAATATAATATTGTTAGAGATGTAATAATGGGATAAGTATTCTCAACTGCAGATAAATATGATGAAAGTATAACATCAAAGAGGTTTTCTATTTAAATATTACATTTTTATCTATTTATTTAATTTGAAGATACTGTCTGGAGCATCCTCTCTTTATTGCTCTGTATCCTGTGAGTGATGTTTTCGTTCATGTAACGTGCATTAGGATACCCCTTTACCCAGCAGTCACGGTTTCTCAGATCTGCAGAAAATATCTGCACTCAGATTTCACCCTCCTGTGGGAGCTTGTTTGTATCTTTGCTCAATCCCAGCAGAGCTTTATCAGCTCTGTTGTATTGTTTCATTTCTTTGTATTTGGTGTGTGAGGGTGAAGTGTGTTTGTAGTACACACATTTTTTTCCCCCTCCTATTTTTACAGTCTGCAGTTCAAGGTGAGCCAGTCACATTGTTTTTTATGAGCTTAAATATTCACCTCTTTTGTTTTTCTGTGCTTTATTCCCTCAGAATGCCGAAATATCCGTCTTTGAAGTGAACATCCGTTTTGTCGGAGGCCTGCTGTCCGCCTATTATCTCTCAGGCAAAGAGGTATGTAAACCTGGACTGTACAGATGTTTTACCAGACTGAATGTGTGTTTATGGCCAAAGGATTGGATAGCAAGCTGGCTAATTGACACGCCGCCTGAAGGAAGCTTGAAGCCTGTCGCTGGCATTTATTCTCGACTCCTACGCATTTAAAGGCACAGATTTCCTAAATCTTTGTATGCAACTTGGAAATCAGTGACATTTATAGTTGGCAGGACACAATAGACCACTCAGGAGAGCCACAGGGGCCTTTGGTCTGTCTTCTCCCGGTGGTCCGGCTGTTTCCCTGGTCGTTGAGCCAAGTCAAACAAATACTCACACACACACACACACTCCGCCATCCCACTTAGAGCTCATTTGGAGATCCCAGTATATCCAGGAAGCTCTGTGCCCACTCTGATAAATTGAAAGCCTTTTTGAAACCAAAAAGATGTTGGACTCTCAAGCGTGACCTGAAGTACACACACAAAGCCATTTCCAAGCCTTCATTGAATCAGGCTAATGCAGAACTTTGCTCATATTTCCGATCTCATCTCTTGTAAATTAGATTTTCCTAGTAACGTCTGGCAGAATGTGAAGGATCTGATTCAAATCAAAAGAGTGGCATTTTTGGCTGATACTCAGGGCTTTCTCATTGCGTCCCACAGCAAATGTGGTCTCAGTGATAGTATAAGCTTTCATTTGTGCGGTGCAGAACAGAGCTTTGTCCGGAGGGGGAATGGATCACTGTGAGCTTCATCAGGCCTGTACTTGTGTGGTTTTGTTGATGTAAGCCAGACCCTTCAGCAGAACAGCCGTCTCTCATCTACAGAGTGACTCTACTAGCACTGAATAGCTGTGTGAATACTAGTGTTGCTGAAGGAAGTTGAGCTTAATTTTTCTTCAGGATGAATGACTTGACACGCTGGTGTTTGTATGATGTTTTTGTATTTAATGCTTCACTAATTTTTTAAAGAGCAGAATACACTAAATTTATACAAAAAATTGCAATACTTTTATTTAGCAAGGATGCACTGAATTGATTAAAAGTGACAGTAAAAACATTTATAATGTTACAAAAGATTTCAGTTTAAAATGCATGTTGTTTAACTTTCTATTCATCAAAAGAACACTTAAAAAAAGCGAATTTCTCTAATTATAAAATTTTTTACAATGCTTTGGACAGACCAAACCCCTTTGTCAGTATTTTTATATAATGGTAAATTGTAGGGGCATAGCCGTCGTTTCACAAGTGAGGGGGACAGAAATGTCAAGTGTAATGCCAGTTTTTATCTTACCTTTGTCTAATTTACAGGTTTTATTTGGCTAATAAATCAAATACACTGCTGAACAATGAACAATCATTTATATTCTATATTTTTTGTATATTCCTTGAGAAAATTGTATAATTGGTTTATATACCACAAACACATGTGCATTAAGTCATCATGGCTTTTATACAATGTAAAAAAGATCGCAGAAAATAGTGATGTGAATTAGCACTACATTATTCATGATAATATTCACACTTTATTATGAAAAAACCCTGAGATGGCTTGAATAACACACATAAACCATATATTGCGATTGTCTTCACATTTAATTAAAATGTGTTCAGTAGTCTTTTTATTCAGCTACAGCAATAGCTGGATGCCTTTGTCCAAATAAGAGATTTCCTGGAACGGCATGAGGTATTACTTCTATGAATCAATTTTTGGTCTTTCTGCGAGAGAGCGCCCTCTGGCTTCTAGTATCGCCTCATTTTGGATAAGATTAAAAGCATCAGGTCATGCATAGACTACCTTGTCTCTTTAAATTCAAATCTAGATTTATTCACATTGACCCATGAAAACATCTTAGGCCCTGTTTACACGAGAACGCTCGCGGGTGAAAACGTAGAAATATTTTATCAGATGTGCCTTTCGTTTACACGGCGATGGCGTTTTTGGGGCTTAAAAACACAAAAAAGTGAAACCACCCTCCAGAGTGGAAATCTTAAAAACGCTCCACCGTCGCGTTCCCGTCTAAAGGGTAAAAACGCAAATCTGCTCACGGCGGCTCTCGTCGCGTATGCGTTTACGTCACAGGCATGCGCCAGTGCAGGAAAATAACAACCAACATGTCGGATTATTTCCATACGTCGGACCTTAAAGTTGCCCTAGCGGCTCTGATAAACGTACAAGAGTCTTTTTGCTGTTCGCGTCGCCATGTTTTGATTTTGCGCTACTAGGGAGAGAAGTAGAAGGAAGGTTGTACACAGGTGCGCGGACTTGGTGTTGTTGTGTGGCAGTGCCACCTAGCCGCCTGGAGTGCATACTACATCGAATTTCACACACTTTTGCATCACCGTATGCACGCAGATTTCCCCCCCATAACGCTCATCTAAACGCAGAATAAAAAGTGATCACGCAACGCCACTTTTGCGTTTTCTCTTCAGATCGTTTCCGTGTAAACATAGCCTAAGTGAACACACTTGCCCCCAGAACAGTAAGGGGGACGGATTTACATCCCCTGCATATTCTACGTCCATGGTCAAAATTTTTTTTTAGAAACATGCAGTAGTTCTTATTGTTCAATAATTAAGCAAATTAGTTTATGAAATTATTTCAAATTTAAGTCATTTTTATTTAATTAAATGCATTTAATTGTAATGAAGTTGTATTATTTACTGTTGGAACATTTTTTGGAACTTTATCTAAGATTAAATCATTTATAGCAAATGAATAAGTCTGGAATAAAGCATTTCGTTAGTGCTCTCAAATGTAAATCACATAAAACCCTATAGCACAGTCTCTACTGTTGAAACATTATACCGCCACACCACCCAGCCCTACTGTGACCCTATTCATTTAATAAAACATGACCTCTTGTAATCACGCACTGAGATTCAGATGTCGTATGTCGGGTTACATAAGATGGGTGTGTCGAAATAAAATGCTTCCTGTATAGTTCTCTGTCAAACATAGTTTCAGATAACCGTGGAGGTCTCCGCTATCGCTCTTGTTGTGAATAGTCTAACAGTGAGATAAATCTTTGAACACTACATTATGGTTCTCTCAGCAAGACGCAAGCTTGTTTCATCACTATGTATTGACTAGAGAGGCATGGCATATGAAGCGGTTGAATACAAAGTGGCCAGCACACAGTCCTGGATTCAAGCACAGCACTGATGAAAGTCCTTCAGAGTCGTAATCTCAGACACTCAGGATAATGAGACGCCCTCCTGCCTACCTTCATAATAATGTGTGCCCTGAACTGAGAAATGTTGATTAGAGGAGAGAGCCTTCAGGTAACCGCTCACATTGTTAAACCACAGCAAGAGATCTTAGTAAATGTGTCTGGCTTTAAATTCTTACTGGGCTTTGAAAAAATTTAATCTTTTGGAGACCAAACTCATTATAGGATTCTTCTAACACCGCATGTCTAAATCATCACTGGAGGAGGATGATTACATCATCGTTTAGCTTTTCTTGGGAGGCATCAGATCGATCGTTCTGCCAGGCAACATGGCCCGTTTCTCATCACCCTTTTGAATGTACGCATGCATATAACATAAAGATTCGAAATGGGTTTGGGTGGTGGACGTGGTGCTAAAATTGTAAAGCGGTGTGATTTCTTCACAAGCTAGTGACTGCTCCAGCGCCTTGGCTTGCACTCAAAGCAAGTCTCCGCTCTTTGATGAATTTTTTATCGTCTTGAGAGACAGCCTTCATGCAAATATCGCACATGCTCCCCAGAACGGGCGAAGCGAATGGCCGCATTCATAGATGGCTTCACAAGCTAATGTTGTTTGCTGTGATTTAGTCCTGCTGTGGGTTTCCTCTCCTGAACGATGAGAGAATTAATCTCTGGCTGATTTATTTGTGCATTATTTACGCCCGGATGGTTTTCCGTCATTGACGTGAGCAGCCTGGGACAGAGCCACCTGTCAGAACACAGCACTTAACTCACTTAATGGATCACATATCGATTTTCATCTTTTTTTCTTTTTTTTCTTGCTCTATAATTCATTTTACATAACCCCTGGCAAGTCCCATCTGTGGTGTAGATTTTTCTATACCTTGACAGAGATCAATGGATGCACAAATACTTTATTACAGCTCATGCATTTTGTATGTTAAAAAAAACATGAACATGCATGTCCAGGCTGCTCTTTTCCATACAGTGAAATACAGTGAAAGTAAAAAAACAAATTATAAACTTACAAAAATATTTATTAAAATTGTCTAGTTGAATAAATATACTGCTCTATTGTGAATCCGCGGAAACGACAAAAGATTCTATATAATGCAGGTCAGACAAGTAATTTGGCGGTCAATTTGTAAAGAAAGACACATTCACATACACATTCAAACGCGCATATCTATAGACTAAACACGTAATATGCATGTGCGCTGTTTTCACAGACTGATGTTTTTGAAGTTTACACGTAGATAACGTTTTTCACATTTTTTCAAAACCCTGGAACCTATCTCAAAGTTTGCGTTTTCGAGCCACCAAACAATTTTCACTGTCTTGTAAATGGCCGGAGCGCGTTGGAAGTTTTCTGTTTTCGGTTCGAACGGTGTCGTGTTAGCGGCCCCTAAGTTAACAACTAATGATCTTTGCAATGGAAGTGAATCAATCAAAAACCTACATTAGCTGGACAATAACTTCATTCTGATGGTGCCGTAAAGCAAAAACAATTCCTGTTATTTTAATGTCCTATTATCACTGTAAAGCTGCTTTGAAACAATATTGTGAAGGTGACTTGACTTGACTCTATTAATAAATTTAATTAATATAAATTAGCATAAAATTTATTTGATCCAACTTTTGTGGTGATTGGATTGTGCCATTTGTGAATTTTGGTGCACTAGTGCAACTTCTAACACATTTCAGTTGCACTAGGGGGACAAATGGTTTGACATGGATTCCCCGCTGATCTAAGGGACATAAATGAGGCATGTGTAGGTGCTTTTATTGGTTGCGTGTTTACACTAAAAGCATGTGACCAAGCCCTACTACCTCATTTGCAAGTTCCAAACAATGGCGATCTGATAAAAGCCGCTTAAGCAACATAATTACATGAACTCTGAAGCATTCTCTTGAGCTCTGCAGACAAGGCTGGACTAATGATCATAACATCTGTTTCATCATAACTGCTGTCCAGACCTTCGTTCACACTCTGTCTTATTGCAGTAGTCTCCATATGTTATTTCTGGAAGGATTTGGGATGGGACCTCGGGTATTTCTCTGTATTGTCTCGGAGACTCAAACATATTACAGCTCATTAGCAGTCCGTGGGCCGATGGCTCATTATTGACGTTATTTTTCCTGAATGATAAAAATGCATTTGACTTGTTTACAGTAGACAGAGGAAATTAATCATCCTCACTCAGTCCACAGTTGTTTGTTTCTGTCAGGAGACATCTTTACTGTAAATACATGCGCCAATCTTTTGTAGTTCATTAAACAATACTGAATCCGCCGCATGCATCTTTAATGGCGGCATGCTGCGCTGAGTGACATGGCTATTGTGTACCATTCACATAATGCAAACGCCATTCTTCCCGACAACAAAGAGCTCTCTGAGTTGTTTAATGCGCCATTTTCAATTACACTAATTTGCCCATTTCTTGCTTTCAGATTGTTCTCGGCACCGTTTTTTTTTTACCGTGATGGAAGTCATATGCCGATTAACACCACGCCTGTTGCCAGCTGTGCAGAGCGCCACAACAATTTGACTGCAACGAGCAGAGAAATGAACTTTTAGAGAGCATCACATAAAGCAACATTACTTAGCCGTAAATGCATAATTGTTCTCTTATTCTGAGGTAAATGACTTGTTTTCGGCTCATTCCTGTGAATACCCCAGATGCTCGGTGCACCTGTTATTAGCAAGAGATCTTCCCTCCACTGATAGAGCATGACAAGCAATTTCCTTCGTGCAATATGGGGCCCTTCAACACGGGGCCTCATGTTGGCTTACAAAACAAGTGAGCTTCCAGTCGGGACCAGGCAGTGTAAATTGCGAAAGTTATTCTGTGCATACCTTAACCCAGAATAAACTCAGAACCTCTGTGCAAAGTCTTTCTTTTGAAACTCACAAGTTTGTGAAGTCTTCGGATGGCAGCCCGTGGCCCCAGCATGCCTCACATTAACCGCAGAAACGTAAGTGCAGGTGGTAAGTGGCGATAAGTGCAGGTTTAGGTCTGTGATCTCGAGCCATCTCTCGTTGAGCTTCTTTCACAGGGGGTACGTTAGATGTAAAAGTGCAAAAAGCTCAGGCTGTCACTTTTTTTATCTCTAGATTTCAGCACTTCCGTCTCAAACTTAGCTCCACTAGATCTCCCACTGTCCCGTCATGCACCTCTCTTCTTTTTTAGTACATCCAGTAAAATCCACTAGTCTCAAATGTTCTTTGCATTTTCTTGAAGCCATACATGCACCCGGCTAACACCTAGACTTGATTGACATGATGAATAAAAGGTGTATTATGTTGTTCAAAAACCTGTTTTTCAGGTCATGTGTATTTAGAGATGGATCGCACCTTTTTGACCTGCATCCTCTGGTATTTTATTTGATTTTATTTGATTTTATTTGATTTTTGTGTGTGTGAGTATATTATATAGGCCTATTCTTTTATTAATTCATAATATTTCTCTACAGCTCAATTTATTTTTTTGATTTTTTTTGTTTTCATGTCTTATTTCTCATAATTTATTTGTATATATTGTATTTTATATTGATATAAGCGTTTGTAGTAGTGCTTTTGGAAATGTAGTCTCTAAAGAAAACTATTCCAACTAGACTTTAAACTGTGACCCAGCTCTTTCTACATCTTCATAATAGATCTTAATCATTCCTGTCCATCACACGCTCCATCAGAGAATCTTCTGGTGTGTCAGTCCCTGCATCTTCATATCCCGTCACGTGTCTTCAGCGTGTGTTTGTTGATATGTGATTATGGCAGAAGAGTGTGAATTGTTATCCTTAGCAATTCACACTCTTCTGCCATAATCACAAATCACAAGCGGAGAGTCACTTGAGACTTGAGGTTTAATCAGGTAATGACCAGGTACGTCTGAGTTTTTCACCCACTTAATGGCCTGTTTGTGTTGTTAATGTTGTGAGCTTGGTTGAGCAGTTAATCAGTGTTATAGCAGATGCTGATGTTCTTTAGCATACCCAGCCAATTAAATTTATTTTTTTGTACATTTGCACGGATGACTCACTGCTCCCCCTCTCTCATGGCCTTCTGGTTCCCATTGGACCAGCCTTTCCTACTATTAAAAGCAAGGCCAATTTATCTCCCGTCCCCAGAGTTACTTCCTTCAAATTCAGCTCGGTGTTTTCACATTTCAGAAATGTAAAACGGCGACGATACTTAAAGAATATGACATTTCTTTCAACATTACAGAGTGCTGGGAACACATTAGACCCATATCTGTTTGACAAGAATGGTCTATTTTTTATGAATTATGCTGTTCAGAACAGGCCTGGCAGAGAGAGAAGGCCAGAGAAGAAAGGCAGATGTCTCAGGAGGAAGATGCACTCAGGCGTTGTTTCTATCCGTCTTTGGTACATTTGCAGGATTATCAGCACTGAGAGACGAGCTGCAGAACACAAGATGAAGAAAAGCCTTCACTGGCCTCCCTGGACTTATCAGATTGTAGTCTCATCGTGTTTCTATAGGCGACAGTTTGTCAGCCGTGGGAATTCCTAATTGGGTTTTCTGTCATTGTTAATTAGCATTGATTAGATTTTGGGTTTTTTTCTACATTTTTACTAGCTAGCCTAATATCGAAACACTGCCGATTGATTTGTTATGCCATAATATTTCACAAATCCACACATTTTAGAGACAAGAGTCCTGGTGATTTATTTGAAGAATCTTTTATAGCTAAAATAACTGTTTAGACAAGACATGTGGTTCTGATGGCCAATTTACAACCATACAATTCAGGGCTGATTAACCTGTTATTGTAAAGTGTGCTAAATATAAGCTTGCTTCAGGGAGACTTCATATTACACAGTAATCACAGGAAAACTTTATTGACTGATACTAGAGAAAGAAAAACGCTGCAGCTCACTAAATAACTATGAGGAGCATCAGGAACGATGTGTGAGTCTGTGCCTGAAAACCAAAAGTCCATTAACATGACAAATGAGTTCGTTTTGGTTAGGGGAAATGAAGGCCCACTTCATTTGGATGCTCAAAATATTCCAAGCGTTTTATATGAAGTAACATTCCTTCGTTTACCCTTCCCACAAATGGCTTGTCCGTCAAGCCACTTGACCTCTGAGTCTTCACGTTGATAAGGGCAAAATTTGCATTGGCAAATCTGCTTTCACATCTGGCCCCTTCAGTTTTGGTACGAGACATGGCCAGCTTAGACTAGTAAATGTCTCATTCCTATTGAGTAAATTGGTTAAGTTATAGTCATTTGGTCCTGTATTTCAAATTTTCTCTACTACACATTTTTCTCCAGTGCTTATTGTGACGTATTATTGAGTTTTGCAGCATTGGGGTTTACGGTCTACAGTCAGGCCCTAATGCTGAGACAGACCGTTGGAGGGATCAGACTCATTTCAGCCCTCACAGTTGAGCTGGACGGAGCTCAAATAAGCTTTGCTAAGCTTCAATTTCACACTATATCACCAGCAACACAAACGCAATCAGAAATAAGTGGCCACTTGCTGTTTTTATTGAATTCTTTTCCATCGGTTGATGTTTTTGAGGTTCGTTTTTTCAAGACGTTTTGAACACTGCATAAATTCTGATTGCTTTTTTAATATTCCCTGACTCTTCCAACCTGTTGCCATGCGAGATCGCTCTCGAACGCCCGGCTCTGCAGGTGGCCGTCTGGAGAGGTTGCAAGGTGAAGAGGTTTGCATTCAGCGTGTTTGGCCTGACTCCTCGCTCTGCAGGTGTCTGATTGGACATGAGTCGGCGCTCATTGAAGCGGAGAAGTGAACCGTTCACAGTTGGCCAAAGCTCTAATTCGAACATGTCGAATCCGGTCCTCCGGCTTTATTGTTTTTGTCTGCCTCTTATCGCATTTTATTCATGATCCACTGCTTAGATTTGCCCCCTCAGGCTTGGCACTGCTGTCAGGGTGTTTGTTTTGGCGAGAAAAACTGAGTTTCATCACAGCAACGCCGATCCTTCCCAGACATGTTCAACAAGGCAAGTCTTAACAGGCATCTGTGTCTGACCATTACTGTCATGCCTTGCAGTGTCAACTTTCCATCTCTAAACAACAAAACCTCTAATTTACGTCAAAAATACGACTTTAAAACACATGAAGGCACTAGACGGACACATCCAGCTCTACTTCCTGTCTCCATTCAGGCATTTTATGCTGCGTTAGCTCTGGTCATTTAGTCCTGAACTAACATAATTGGATTACCAAGCCCAGGCCATTTAGAAGCCACTTGCATAATCTCCAGCGTTAATAGGCCGTAGTATTTTCAGAAGCAGCATGCTGTATTTAGGTTAAGCATGATTACTGTTGCAATCTGTTTGTTACGAGCACTTGGAGACGAACCTCAGTTTTTCTGTGAAATCTTGCGCATTACTTTGTATTCCTTCCTTTTGCCAGGAACGCAGCCCACCGTGTTTTTCTCACTCGACTTTTCGCACCACGGGATACTCTGACAGGGCGAAAATTGGTTTATATGAAAGGGGTCACACATCGGTGGAAGTTTTGGAAGGATTATCACAGCTTGATCAGGTTTAAGAACCAGATCTTCATAGGTTTGTTGGCAGGTCCTGTAGCTCAGTTACCAGTTGGACGTCTTAACGCCTTCACAGGCTACAGACTTCAGACATTGATTTTTGATCCCTTATGTAATGCTTCACTTTAATGTCAGCTTGTGTTTAGTCCTCCCATAAGATTTTGAATTATTTTCCTTGGCAAATGTTTTGTTTGAATAACCAAGAGGCTGTTTTGTTTGTTACAGTTCATTGACTGCTAGTTTTAGATATGTCACTTGAGCAAATAAATGGCACTCCAGCCATTGATTTCTTGTATTGGCCAGTGTTTTTATAAGTACATTGCATAGTGAGGATGTAGTTATATACTACTCTACTGTTCACATTTTTTTTTTTTAAGTAATATTATACTTTTGTTTTAAATCTAAATAAAAATAAAGCCAACTCTGGTCAGTTTTGATGTCAGTTCGGTAGTCTTTCTTTCGTCTCTGTGAGAAAGCTTCATACCAATATTCAGAAGTCCTGCTTTATGGGACGAAACCTAACCATCCTCGGGAAAACCCCTTCGCATTTTGTTTTTATTGTTTGTCAGGCTCATGCATTGAACTCTGCACTCAGCTTGAATGAAATTGTCAGAAACCTCAAAAAATAATGTGATTATTTACATCTTACAGTCAAAGCGTAGTGTAGGGTTTTTTTTTTCAGGAAGTGACTGGACTTGTTCTAAAGTGTATCCACTTGGGCACACTGACACAACATAAGCTGGCGTGATATTTCATCGGCTGATGTTTGATGGAATCACTCTGCTCCAGTTCCCTCATTTCCTTTGGCTGTTGTGGGTTCTTTAAAGGTTAAAGTCTTCGCTGTAACACACTAGCGAGAGTTTCTGCTTGACAACAGGTTTTATTTTGCTGCTCTCATTTAGAGCTGAATGCAATGGCAGCCTTTTCTGTTCGTTGTCGGCCTCTCCAGAAAGGTCACAAACTTGCATCATCAGATTTAGCATGGCTCCCGTCTTCATTTTCAATGCAACGGTCTATTATAAGACAATAAATCAGGGAGCATTGCAATTTGAGTTTCTGTTTTTGTGGTTTGGGGTTTCTTCTCCACAATATTTATTGATTGTCTAGAGTTGTTCCATTTTCATCAGCCTGTTTTGAACACTGAAATGCAAAGTTGTACAGACTATTCTGAATTTACGGCAAAGCAAATTGTATTCAGTGAGCTGACAGTCTGATTTGTATTGCGCTAAATGGGTCATGTCCAACAGAAACATTGCGGTTTTATTTTTAAAATAAAGGGAATAGTTAAACAGTGTGCAGATTTTACTTGTTCATTTTCAAAAGCTGAAGTCATTGTTGGATGATTCACAAACAAATGATTCTTTTGAGCCAAACCTTTTATGAATCAGTCACAAAGACTCAAGAACTCCAGAGTTATCTGTTTGAATTGACCTTCTTTCACACATTTATCTTGTCCAGACAGAAGAAATAGAGAGAGGAAAATGAAAATGTGTCTTTTCACAGAGTGTTTTGACAGGTGTGTGTAAAGCAGCCCTGCCTTTCTTCCTGTCCCTGAGTGGCTCCTTCTATCTGATCTTGGTGGTTTCAGACCACTTTATCGTCTGGTAAGAATGATCCAAGTGTGCCTTTTGTGGCAGCCTTTGGGTTAAGGTCAGCACATGAAGGACTTGATGGTATCTGTCATTCTGTTGTGATTATGTGCTTTATCTCTTAAAGGTAATACTTGATGCAGGTAACCCATCAAAAGTTTGGGGTCGTTATGATTTTTTAAAATGTGTGTGTATGTATGTATATATATATATATATATATATATATATATATATATATATATATATATATATATATATATATATATATATATATATATATATATATATATATATATATATATATATATATATATATGGCTGCATTTATTTGATCGAAAAATAAATAAAAATCGTAATATTGTGAAATATTTAAAATAAATGTTTTCTATTATAAAATATTATTTATTCTTGTGATGGCAAAGCTTAATTTTCATCATAATTTGACCAAAATTCATTTCATCCAGCAAATACATATGCAATTGTTCAGTTATGGTCATCTTGCAGTCAAGCCGAACTTACGCCAGGTTCACACACACTCAGTTTGCAGTGTGCATGTGTTGCATATTACTTTCTGTGCCCATGTTAACAGGTTAGAGCATTCATACCGCACACGGATGTGATCCGGGAATGCATTCTGATCGGTGCGTTTCCACATTTTTGCTCTACTGCACTTGCTTAATTAAATCGACAGCACATTGTTTGCACAAAAATAAACATGGATTGACACGAAAATGTAGTAATTTCACCATAAATGCATATATAAAAACTCTACTGTTTCACAGTCAATATATGGCGTTTGCCCAGGGTAAAGAAAGGAAAACCACACCTTACATCACATATAGATAAGCAAGGTGACATAATGAATGGCAATCGTCTCTTCTTGGAGGTGGAAAAACAAGTTGATGACTTGAAGTTGATATTTACAGGTCCTTCTCAAAAAATTTGCATATTGTGATAAAGTTCATTATATTCCATAATGTAATGATAAAAATTAAACTTTCATATATTTTAGATTCATTGCACACCAACTGAAATATTTCAGGTCTTTTATTGTTTTAATACTGACGATTTTGGCATACAGCTCATGAAAACCCAAAATTCCTATCTCAAAAAATTAGCATATTTCATCCGACCAATAAAAGAAGTGTTTTTAATACAAAAAAAGTCAACCTTCAAATAATTATGTTCAGTAATGCACTCAATACTTGGTCGGGAATCCTTTTGCAGAAATGACTGCTTCAATGCGGCGTGGTATGGAGGCAATCAGCCTGTGGCACTGCTGAGGTGTTATGGAGGCCCAGGATGCTTCGATAGCGGCCTTAAGCTCATCCAGAGTGTTGGGTCTTGCGTCTCTCAACTTTCTCTTTACAATATCCCACAGATTCTCTATGGGGTTCAGGTCAGGAGAGTTGGCAGGCCAATTGAGCACAGTAATACCATGGTCAGTAAACCATTTACCAGTGGTTTTGGCACTGTGAGCAGGTGCCAGGTCGTGCTGAAAAATGAAATCTTCATCTCCATAAAGCTTTTCAGCAGATGGAAGTATGAAGTGCTCCAAAATCTCCTGATAGCTAGCTGCATTGACCCTGCCCTTGATAAAACACACTGGACCAACACCAGCAGCTGACATGGCACCCCAGACCATCACTGACTGTGGGTACTTGACACTGGACTTCAGGCATTTTGGCATTTCCTTCTCCCCAGTCTTCCTCCAGACTCTGGCACCTTGATTTCCGAATGACATGCAAAACTGAGCAACAGTCCAGTGCTGCTTCTCTGTAGCCCAGGTCAGGCGCTTCTGCCGCTGTTTCTGGTTCAAAAGTGGCTTGACCTGGGGAATGCGGCACCTGTAGCCCATTTCCTGCACACGCCTGTGCACGGTGGCTCTGGATGTTTCTACTCCAGACTCAGTCCACTGCTTCCGCAGGTCCCCAAGGTCTGGAATCGGTCCTTCTCCACAATCTTCCTCAGGGTCCGGTCACCTCTTCTCCAGCGTTTTTTGCCACACTTTTTCCTTCCCACAGACTTCCCACTGAGGTGCCTTGATACAGCACTCTGGGAACAGCCTATTTGTTCAGAAATTTCTTTCTGTGTCTTACCCTCTTGCTTGAGGGTGTCAATGATGGCCTTCTGGACAGCAGTCAGGTCGGCAGTCTTACCCATGATTGCGGTTTTGAGTAATGAAACAGGCTGGGAGTTTTTAAAAGCCTCAGGAATCTTTTGCAGGTGTTTAGAGTTAATTAGTTGATTCAGATGATTAGGTTAATAGCTCGTTTAGAGAACCTTTTCATGATATGCTAATTTTTTGAGACAGGAATTTTGGGTTTTCATGAGCTGTATGCAAAAATCATCAGTAAAAAACAATAAAAGACCTGAAATATTTCAGTTGGTGTGCAATGAATCTAAAATATATGAAAGTTTAATTTTTTATCATTACATTATGGAAAATAATGAACTTTATCACAATATGCTATTTTTTTTGAGAAGGACCTGTATGTATAAATATTTAAATGCAAAAATAAATGCGAGAGTCAGCTATTTTTGTCAATTGTAAATTTTAATTTATTTTAACATAAGAAAAGTGTTTAAATGTTTTGCCACTTGCTTGAGCAACTTGTTATATAAAGCTATATAGACGTAATTCATTAAATACAGTGTTTAAATTTAGTGCGTTTAAATGTGAATGCGTCTATGAAAGATTGTTTAAATGCACTGTGAACAAGAGAATCACAATGCTGAAAAAAATCTTTTTCAGTAACAACTTTTGTATTAGAAATAATAATAATGAATAAATGTTGTGTTTGTGGTATACAGCCACGGATCAGTTGTGCACTGCAGATGTGTTATATGGCAAAAAACAAAATGAGCCCGTACTGCATACGCACTGGAACAGTGTGTGTGAACTTGGCGTAAGTACTACCGATGTTATTTTAGTATGGATTTTGTGCCAAAGTACTGGAACTTGACAGCTACTCTTGAGTTTGGCAGTAGCCTGTGAAATCACACCAGTGCTTCCTGTTCTTCATTTGATATGGCGTGGGATGACTTTCAGGGTCAGTATGGCTCCACGTTCTCACTAGTTCTGCTTTATCAGTGAGCACAGGTGCGTCCCTGTGGCCTATTTCATCACAATACTGAAAGCCTGTTCTCCATCTATCTTTCGTCCCTGTCATCTCATGCCATCCATCTTGTCTTTTCAGCCAGCCCCTCATTTTCATCTGAATGGCTACGGTATGACTACACTGGTTATCATTTCCAGGCATGCCCTTGACAACTAAATATTGGTGCCGACCATCACAGGGATGTGTTTTCTAGCCAATTTTAGCTTACTGGTATTGTTAAGCTTGTATTTTTTGTTGCAAGTAGAAATTTCCTTGATATGACATGTCACAATGTCAAGGTATGTCACCGACTCAGTGTGTCTGAACACAGAGACTTCAGTGTCCTATTGAATAGAGCTGCAACAGGATCCGCCGCTGATAAATTCTGCTTTCATTCTGCCTTGATGCCCATTCATCCCCTTTGTATTATTAGCACAATGGCCCCATGTTACCGTATATCTGTCCTATTAAAAA
This sequence comes from Gila orcuttii, assembly GCA_026230005.1. Taxonomy (NCBI): domain Eukaryota; kingdom Metazoa; phylum Chordata; class Actinopteri; order Cypriniformes; family Leuciscidae; genus Gila; species Gila orcuttii. Next base: position 45,378,984 of record JAPDVR010000012.1, read on the forward strand.
GATGCCGGCTCAGCCTTAGAGGAATCAATTATTCCTCAGCTGTCTGTCACACTGCTGTACACATCTGGCAGACAAACTCTGGCATTAATGCAGAATTAATTCATTACAGAGAAACGCACCAGCCAGCGGAAGCATAATTATGTCGGTGAATCTCTGTTGTGTTCTTTATCAGACTGACTAAGGTTGGAAAAGGTGAGTTTTAGGCCTGTTTTGAACAGTGCTAAGTAAAGAAGCAGCGTAAATGCAACAACAGTGTTTCTACTGCGTAAAAATAATCGCAGACGTGTTTGGGAAATAAAGTGAGTATTTCTCTTTATAACTACTGCAAATGATCTTGATCATCATAAAATCTACACTACCGTTTAATAGTTTATTGTCGGTAAGATTTTTTTGGGGAAAAGTGTAATGTTTTAATGTTTCATTCTGAAAAATATACAGATTTGCGTGAACTGTTTAGGAATCTAGCTGTTAAATTCTGCTGTAATCAGTTCATATTGGTGCTTAGATGAAAACATGCTGTTTTTGTGTAGTGTGAAACAAGCTTTAACAATAATATTTTTTATTTATATAGCCTTTCCAACACCAAAGGTCACTTTATAAAGATAGGGTAAGAAACAGAACCACATAAACATCAACATCAAAGCACAATACACAAACCAAGGGCAGAAAGAATATACAGAAGTTGCTTACAAAGTTAGGTTAAAGATACAAACAAAGAGGGATTCAAACAAATAACATATCCATAATAAGGTACAATTTACAGATGGAGAACTGAAGAGTAATTTTCAGAGAAAAAACGTGTTTTTAAAGGGACATTGTGTAGGAATTTCTCCTATCTAGCGGTGAAATAGTATTTTCCATTCAAACGAATTGTGCTGTCCAGTGCCTCGCTTTTTCAAATGCGTGTTGCATCTACGGTAGCTGTTATGTACCAAAAAGCTATGACAGGATGTCTTCTAATAGCACTTCGTCAAGTTTTCCTTCGGGTGAACAGGTTTGTTATTTCAAACTAACTGCAACTGGACACAACGGACAAACGAATGTTACAGTATGAATTACTGACTGACTTGCCGGGGCCGTGAAGCGCCTCTCGCTGCTCTGCTCCTCCGTTTCTGCTGCGTTCAGTCACGTGACGCTGGCTCTGAATGAAAACGCGTTGTGGAAACGCGTTGGCCTAGTACTTTTTGACCCTCTCTGCTATTATAGTTTTTCACGATGGCGGAACGACATGGAAGCCTCCGTGGACCTACCCATCACATGCATATAAAGATAATAAATTCTTCGTTTACGAGGATAAGTCAGATAATTGGCAGAGGTATTTGTACACCACTGAGGACATATTTATGAATAAAAATATTGATTTTAGATAATAAAATACCTAAAAAACTACACATTGTCCCTTTAAGAGGTTTTTGACGGAGAGAAGGGTGGATGTTTGACTGATGTCTTGAGGAAGAGCGTTCCACAACTTGGGAGCCACACGTCTCCAGACTAAATTTAGGGGTGACTAACAATCCTGCACTAGAAGAGCGCAAGGAATGAACAGGAGCATAAGGCTGACGTAAGTCAGATAAGTATGTAGGACTAAGGTTATGGAGAGCTTTGTAAGTCAGAATTAGTACCTTGAAGTTTATACAGTAAAGTATTAGTCTCATTCATGGATGTTTGCAAGACATCAGTTAGGCTTCGTTTACACTGTCAGTGAAATGTGACCCAATTCCGACTTTTGGCTCATATGTGACACAGATCGGATGTGTTCTATGACCGTGTAAACAGGAAAAAAAATGCATGCTTTCGAATATTTCGAAATCGGTTTCAGGCCTCATTCAGATGTGGATATAAATCAGATATAAATCAGATATATGCCAATGCGACTCATGTAAACAGGCAGATTGTTTTTTCTGAGGCATTAGGCTATGTCTCCGCGGGAGAAACCCCGACGCGCATCTGCGAAACGTCGTGTCGTCGTAGGAGAGGAGCGTGGACACACGTCGACACAACATATCAAAGGTTGGCTTGCTCATTATGCCATAGACACACAAGCTCTTTAAACCCCACCACGATCTGAAGTGCGTACCTATAGCACTAATTTTATTTCTCGTGCCATTTACGGCAAAAATAGTTTTTGCATGCATATGATACGCAGTTTTCGCGTGCATAAGATGCGCAGTGTAATACACACACACTGCACACATCCCTAATCCTACGCAAGAGGTTTACAGTGCGTATCATGCATGCAAAAACTATTTTTGGCGTATAAATGGCACGAGAAATAAAATGGTATTGATACTCACTTTCATGAGATCGTGTTGTATGTTCCCACCAGTCCTGAGAGCTCTCTTGCACACAATAACTGAAGCACATGCGCAGGCTGCAATGATGGCCCATTTCATCCTCGTCCACTTCAAAATCATGCTGATGTTTGGCGAACTTCACATCTATCACAAAGCTAGCATCAAACATATTTTGCGTTCATCCATCTGTGCAAAAAAACCCTTAAAGCATGCGCGATGTCTCAGATAGTATGTCAAGTGTAAACGCATGAATCGGAAATGGGTCACAATTGAAAGAACGTGTAAACAGACGGTCAAAAAAATCGGATATAGGCAACAAATCAGAATTGGGCATCAAGACCTGCAGTGTAAACAAGGCCTTCGAGATCTGTGCGTTATGCGTCTGGATTGTGTATACAGACCAGATGTGAGCAGGCTGCTCCGTTATTATAACACGTCTTGTATTGCAGCCAAAGGAAAGCCGGCGCAGAGCTTTTGTCTGGAGCTCTGGGTGTAATTTACTGACTGCCTTCATACGAGTGATCGCTCTCGCACTCAGGTATCTGAATCCAACCTTGGGGAAATATCACAGGTTTCATTATTCATTTAGTGCAGTCTTCGTCTCTATGTGCATATCTTGAATACATCACTTTTATGATGTTTTCCCTAAAGATAAAAAAGAGAGATGAGTTCCTTTCTATTATTCTCATATAGGCTACATTGTTTGATTAAACATAGTTCCTGTTCAGAACAGTTAGAAATGCACTAGAATTGACTAGTAGTTGACTGAAGAAAGCCATTGGCAACATTTAAAAAGAACAAGGTGGTTGATAGCAGATATATTGCTAATATATTTTATATATTACAAAAGGAGATTAGCTGTTTTTTTGTTTTACCCTATTATATTTGTTACAGCACAGGTTATTATATCTGTCTGTCCATTTTATGTATTGGCAAAGCAAATTTTGGTGGCTTCTACCAAGTGCATTGGACTGTATACATCCTGGGCCAAAAAAATAAGCCAAGTCCAAAATGGCTGAACACTAAGCTTTTAATTGTCTTAACCACAAATTATTGGTCAGGAAATTAACTAAATTTAAGCAAATGCTCTTTAAAAAGCCATTGCTTTCTTAGAAAATCATCAAAGACACAATGGCAGAATATGGAAAGTTATATGTGGAGTGAGGAATCACAATGAAACACGAGTTGCATGGTGATGATCTAGACCGGTGTCTTGGAAAATCTGCTGAGAATATAATAATAAATGCTTATCTAGCACAGTGAAGCATGGAGGAAGAGTGTCATTGTGTGTGGAGCTTTTTAGCTGCTGGTATTGGTGAGCTGCTTCCCTGTGAAAGGTCATTTAATGCTTGAATATTGCAGAATGGCTTTCTTCCCACAATTAAAAAATGATCTAAAGAGGAATGATCCGATGCTCTTGTTCAATAAGACAACACTCCTGCCCACATTGCAAAGTCAACCAAGAAGTGGCTTGAGAACAAGTCCATCAGACTCATGTTTTGGCCTGGTCATAGTCCAGATGTGAACCCTATAGTGAATATTTGGTCTCATCTTAAACTCAAACGAACTGGGAGACATTTTTCAACTACTCATGAACTGCTTGAAGCCGTTTACATGAAGTGAAACGACACTGACTGTTCTTCCTGTAAAAAACTGTCTGTAAGTTGGGAGTGGCTATTGTTACTTCATACAGTATTTCTGAAATTGTTGCTCGTTTCCAGACCAGTGATTTGTATAAGCCATGATTTATCGCTTAAATGACATCTTTTACCGTTACCGGGTTCAAAATGTCATGAGCTGATGGTCACTAATGTTCTGATAATGAGATGACAGTGGCACAAGTTCCTGTGGGTTTAATGGTGTCCTTCACTTTGGCTCTATACACCCTTTTTCTGTGGTCATTTTCCCCCTCATCTGTCTTGCTCTTGCACACTGATGGAGCTAAAGGCTGAGCCTCGTGGGCTAGAGCCGCCTCGCTCTGCTGACTTAAGATAAATATGTTGAAGAGTTCGGAGTAATTGCTTTCAGGTGCTGCTTTCAGAAGTATCTCCTGCTCGATTGATGACATGATACTGTACCAGACCCTAAGTGATGTCAAATGATGCTTTCTGCTGTCTGTGTCAGTGCTGACAGCCATTTAGCACTGTAGTGTCGAACAACTCTGTTGCTTCTGCTTTTTAAGCTTCTTAGTCTTGTTTCAGTTAATTAAGAGCTTTTAATTGTTAATGTGTGATTGCTCTGTATCTCTACATTCTGTTAGGCCTGAAAGATATCAAGTGTATTTCTTCACTTCAGACCTTTCTGAAAATTGATATTTCATGCCAGGTAGCACAAATTTGCAGAGAATTCACTCATTTCATACATTTTTCAACTTATTTTATGATTTTGAGTTTTATGATTTGAAATGTATGAAATCTCACTCTGTGTTTTCGTGTGTGAGTGTCTGTGTACTCTGCATTCCTGTAGCTAAACTTACACAATGATTAACATTTTTTCATGAAATGAGATTATATATATATATATATATATATATATATATACAGGTCCTTCTCAAAAAAATAGCATATTGTGATAGTTAATTATTTTCCATAATGTAATGATAAAAATTAAACTTTCATATATTTTAGATTCATTGCACACCAACTGAAATATTTCAGGTCTTTTATTGTTTTAATAACGATGATTTTGGCATACAGCTCATGAAAACCCAAAATTCATGTCTATATATAAAATATTAGTATGACTGAGCACCAGATTTTCTCTTTCACACACACACACACACACACACACACACACACACACACACACACACACACACACACACAGGGCTCTAAAGCTCTGACATTGGTTGGTAGAGAAGAAAAGGGTTAGGGTTAGGGACAATTTGAACATTTCACAAAAGCTTATTTTATTTTAATTGATTTATATATTATTTTTTTATTTTTTTTTTGCCCAATTGCTGCCATGATATTACCGTTCAGAGAACAAAAAAACAAACACAAAATCAGAGCACAATAAAAGGTTGAGGTATCATAGCACAAAGAAAGTCAAAGTTCAACATTTAATGATGGCTGGCCACTGGTTTATATCACTAAAACTAAGTATAAGCAATAATAATGATACTTAAACACCTTAGAAAACCCCACCATGGATGGTTAATAACCATTAAACATGGTGTGTTTAACAAAAAATGTATTAAACACCTTTAATTTGGTAAATGGAGTTCAACTGGGTTACTGCTTCTGGGATTTTCATTTGGTAATGCTGACCTTGTTTTGTCTGCCCGGTTTACCTCGGATTGATCTGATAATAGATTTTCTTTCACAGCAATTAATCTTCTAGATCTAATTCTGGTTTCCAAAAGCATCTATCTGGAAAATTTACTCTGTTTAATGAAATATCGAAACTTTAATTTTGTTTGGTAATAATAACGTTTACTGGAATTGTACATTCGTCTCAACATTTCTGTCCTTGTTTGTGCAAAGCTATCCTAAAATTAATGATAGACTTAATTAGCATTTTTCATAAGTACTCATTCGTGTGACCTGATTTGAAGTTGAAATTAATTCCAAATTTGCATGCAGCACCTTTGCTGTTAGTTTAGCCGTGTTTCATTTCTCCAAAACACACTTTCTAGTCTCCCTTAGCGTGAGCTGTGGTCCTCACGGTGGCGTAAATGTCAGCCTATATCGAAGCTGTCTTGAGCTTTAGGGCTTTGCTTTCATTGTTTTTTTACTTGAACCTTTTTGTCCGCTCTTCTCCATACCTGGATCAGCCTGATGCAGAGAGATTTGAAAGGGTCAGACGGCTCTCCGCAGCGGTGTGCTCCTGTCCCTGTTGTCCTCACAGTAATCTAGGTAAAGGCTTGTGAGGTTCTCTGCTCACAATCCACTGTCAAGGCAATTTATCTTGTTTAGTGGACATCTAGCACTTGACCAACAGTTGCTTTGTGTCTTGTACGTGTTCATACACACTCGCACTTACACAACCTTGAAGTGTCACAAGACGTTTTTAAGTGACCTTCAAGTTATGAGTCTGCTTAACCTTGTTTTATTTCTCCTCAGCATTACTTTTACACTATATAATCTACAATAATAATAATAATACTTATTAATTATTATCATTATTATTATAAACAGTTAACCGTAGCCATTGAATTTCATAGTAGGAAAAAATACTATGGAAGTCAATGGCTACCGTCAACTGTCTGACCGACATTCTTCAAAATATCATCTTTTGTGTTCAACAGAAGAAAGAAATCATGCAGGTTTGGAACAACATGAGGGTGAGGAAATGATGGCAAGATTTTTGGGTGAACTATGCCTTAATTACTTTTTTTATTACTAAGGCATCATGGTAAAAAGTTTTGCACAGACAAGCACCACTTAATCATGTTTAATTTTGTAATTTGTTAAATTAATGTAATCAGTGCAAACTCCCTGATAAATTGTCCACATGAATATCTATAGCATGCTATGGCCATTAGCTCTCATTTATATTAAAGGCTGTCTGTTTTTGATATATTAAACATTGTCATCAGTCTATTTGAAAATGTCTAGCCGTGCCGCTCTGATCGTATTTTGCTTTCTCTGAGTCATGGGACAGTCGATCAAAGTTCAATTGAATGGTTGAAAGTGAATGCAGTCACAGAGGTGATAATGCACACCTGCATATGTTAGCTAAATATATGTGCATTTATTTATATATGCAAGTAAAAAACAATGAGCAGGTCACACAAGCACTCAAGCCAGCCGCTAATATCTCAAAAGCAGTTTTGAAGGAGTTTTTGACTGTCTCTGTTACCAGTTATTTGGATGCTGGCTGTACGTGACGGTTCAAGGCTTACTTCCAAACGCTCTGTAAACATTCTCCTAAAAGCATTGGATGTGGTGGAGGTGGCGGGCCTGTTGGTGACATCCAACCAGACAACCTGATAAGTTAATTCACACGGGCAGGAAAACAGCTGACCTTGTGTTTGAAGTAGCAAGGGCGAACACACAGACTTCATCTAGCCGGGAGAGGCGCTGGGGAAAACGCGTTCACACGTTGACCTCATCCTTGATATGCATACCGAATGGCAGATGAATTGGAAGTAAAGACGTCCTATGATGAGCTCAGGGTCCGGTTTCACAAAGTTAGACTTTGACTATGGCTTAGATATAGTAGATAGTCAGACTTCAGATAGACATCTAAATCAGACCGTTGCACAAAGCACTTAAGACTCTGACTATCTTAAGTAGGACTACACTGCAATGCATTCTGGGTAAAATAAGACACTTTTCAAAACAAAAAACATGGCGGATCGAGTATGGACATTCAACCGCTCAGTGTAGTTTACCCCAGCGGAAAACATGTGTTTGTTGGAGGAGTATAACAGTTACAAGGACATTTTACTTGGGAGATTTAGCGGAGAATGTAGTAACAAGAAGAAATGTTTCATTTGGAAAAAGATTGACAGTTAACAGCGTTAATCCGACCGTTGAGTGGAGCGTTAAAGACGTACAGAAAAGATACAAAAACATGGTTCAAGTTGCCAAAAAAGCAATATTTAAGAGGAAATATCCAAAAACCCTTTCCCTTCCCATAGCTTTCTCCATAACGTCGTCAGCAAACCACAAATTATGAGCATTTTCCCTTTTCTTTTGGCTGTTTGTAATGTAACTGATTGTTACTGCTGGTTGCCAAGGTAACAGAGTCTTAGAGCTGGGTTAGCCTGGGTTAAGGTGTCTAATTTTTTGGGTATTAATTAAGTCAGTCTTTATTTTTGTGAAACACTCTAACTTGCATTAGACTAGTCTATGAGCAGATTTTAGACTTGTCTAACACTATAGACCGGTCTAAAATAGCTTTGTGAAACCGGCCCCAGTATAGTGGGATTTATGATCAGATATGAAACTGACTCTAACATTCTTCAGCGTTACAGTTGATTTAATACCAATTGTATGATTATTACTGTTTTACTGCTTCACACTAGTGCAGTGCTTTTATTCCCCAATCAATTTTGACAAGTCGTTGAATTGCAGTTTCACTTCTGTGTGTGCCGCCTCCCCTCTCACGCAGCGATCTGTCCGTGCTCACGGGACCTTTGCTTCGTGGGCTTTCTGACTCACAGGATGAATTACAAGAGGGACGAGTAAATCCGCCTCTCTGACACAGAACTGCATCCTTCATCCAGCTAACCTCTGCAACAAATGCCATAAATATTAGCTTACATGGGACATATCATGGAAAGCTGGGCATTTTAATATAAAAGTCGGAAAGGTGCAGTTTAAAACAAATGGTCAAAAAGGTCAAGAAGGTCAAAACTGATGCATAACTAACTTTTTGATGCAAGAAACCTTGACTAATATTTATTAGGATTTATTAGGATATTAGGTACGGGTCAGTGCTGCGTTGTGACTGTACCTTATGTTTGTTGATCATAAGCATGTTTTTTAATGACAAAAGAAAACTACAGATTGAACATTTGTTGACCAATTATACAAATTAACTGTATTGACTATATAATGTTGTCTAGCTTGTTAACATTTTATCAAAGGTTTTATTGAAATTGTGAGAATTATTAGTGGTAGTCTTGCTGTAAAAATTATTTAAGGAATATAAATAAATAGATATTTTTAATACCATGTGCAATTGTTTGTGGTTCAAAGTCATTAGTTTAAAGTTGTCAATAAGTTTATTTTATGTGCTTATTTTTTATACACAACTTTTGATGAAGGATACAAATGTATATTTTTCTGACACAAATATGTTAGAAATAGCTAATCATATTAGTGGGTACGCCATAGCTAGTAAAAATCTGTAAAAATTAAAGCAGTAAGTGGACCGTATTAGTTTATTTCAATAAATATATTTTTATTTTTTTTCTAATTTTTTAAAAACATTTGAATAAAAATCTACATGGATATTATTCATGAAACTTTATATATATATATATATATATATATATATATTAGGGGTGTAACGATACACAAAACTGACGGTTCGGTTCTTCCCTCGGTTTTGACGTCTCGGTTCGGTTTCGGTTCGGTGGGATAGGGTTTAGAAAGCTAAAATTGCTTCTTTTTTTTTATTGTTTTTGTCTTTAAATTAATTAAATTACAATTAAATGTTTTGGATTAAAACGCAAGGATTAAAAAAAAAAAAAGATCTGCTAATGCTGTAAACTAGGAGCCCGGCCCGCACATTACTATAACATTAAGGTTAACAACAGAGCCTAGACTTTTAGCCTAAATTCAGATGCTTTATTTTTTAACACCCAACACATTGTATGAAAACATGTAAACTGAACATAAGGTAGTTTTTGCATTAACTTGTATTTTTACTCTAATTTGTTATTGAAATATAATAATTTACACAGTTGCTGTCATTTTCATGAAAGATATTTTAAACATACATTAAATAATCAAGATATCATTAACAGGTTAAGTAAAATATAGCCTAATATAGGCTAATATAGTGCATTTATTTAGTGCAAGAGTTCATTTGGATGACTTCTGCTGAGGTAAATATAATGCTATGTGAAAAACGAAGCTGTTTTATTGACGTCTTTATGCTGCTGAAATACTGATTGAGCGATTACACGAGTTATGATACCTTTCAGTAAGTATACTGTATCTTTCAACATACCTTCAGGTGTCCATTCATGTTTATTCTGTAACTGAGGAAGAGATGATCGCGTTTACTCGCGCTCCGCGCTGCCGCTTGAAATGAGTAGCTATAGTAGTGATCTGTCACGCCACAGCAAAGAGCGCCAAAACGGCATTTATTGTTTGAATTTCGTGATCAAATAGACAGAATTTGAAAGATTACACCTTGCTTATTATCGAAAGTAACACAACATTGGGCTTGCTATTATATGGTGTTAATGGCTACAAAACTGACTTCGTTGTGTACACAAGACAGAGGTCCAGTGAACCAGGGCTGGGTGGGGTAGCAGGGGGGCGGGGCGTGTTCGGTACGCCATGAGAGAATCGCGATTCGTATCGTGGGTTCTGTATCGCGGTTTTTCGGTTCGGTTTGAATATCGTTACACCCCTAAAAAAAAAAAAAAAAAATATATATATATTATATATATATATATATATATATATATATATATATATATATATATATATATATATATATATATATATAATATATATATATTTTTTTTTTTTTTTTTTATATATTTTTATATTTATAATTACCTTTATTTTACCTTAAACTTTTCAACGGTAGAGGACATATTTAAATAAAATAAATAAATAAATATATATATATATATATATATATATATTTATTTATTTTATTTAAATATGTCCTAAAATACATATTTAATATGTATTTCATATTTAAAATACATATTTAAATATGTAAAAAGAAGGAGGGAGACAAGAACGCGCTGCTTGGATCATTGTTTGGAACATTTACTTATAACAAACGGAGTTCGTCAACTCTAAAATACGTACCACATCAATGCAAAGCATCCAGGAGTGTGTGCGTGAGTCGGTGAGTGTGTCTGAGAGAAAGCGCGCTTGTTGTAACTTTTCCCGCGCTCTCACGTCACACAACCATTTTCTCACGCACAGAAAAATCGCGCACCAAAGAGAGGACACGGAAACAGACGAGACAGAGCACGTTACTTATGATATTAAAAAAATCTCAGCTCTCAGATTCTGTCAATTTTATTACGAAAATCAAACAATAAATACCGTTTTGGCGCTTGTAAATGTGACATGACATATCCCTATAGCGGCACGTGAACCGATCATCTCTAGCTAATAGTAAATAAACACGAATGAACAATGTTGAAAGATACAGTAGGGCAGCCTAAAACTTACCGAAATGTATATTCCTCGATCAATCAGTGTTTTTCAACCGCGAAAAGAGGTCAATAAAACAGCTGGAGAACAATGTCACATAACATTTAGCCTAAGTTACCTCAAGAAAGCCATTTCATGACCTAGCACATTATTGGCTATAAAAAAAGAGCTATAGAGAGTATTTTTCTAAATTTATGTAGCCTACTACTATATTACATATGTATTATATTTTTACTTAAATATTAAAGTTGTTATTTGTAATAAACACGCATTATATTTAATTTGAGCTATCTTTAACCTTAAATATAGGCCTACTACCAGCTGATATGGCTCTCTGTATTTTTACAGCATTGGGTGAGATTTTTTTTTTCTTGAGAAAAATGAATGCCTATCTTGTGTACCTATTTATCCAAATGAGTCAATATTGCATCAAATCACAAGAATTAAATTAAATTGAAATCGTGAAATTTGTGTCAAGCAATAATAATAAAAACGTAGCTTACCAGAAATTGTACCATGTAAACATGTAAGATTGTGTATGCGATTAATTTAGATTAATTAATTACAGAGTATGTAATTAATTAGATTAATTAGATAAAAAAATTTTATCGATTGACAGCCCTAATATATATATATATATATATATATATATATATATATATATATATATATATATATATATATATATATATATATATATATATATATATATATTGTGTGTATATATATACTATATATATATATATATTGTGTGTATATATATATATATATATATATATACACATATATATATATATATATATATATATATATATATATATATACACACATACATACATACATATATATATATATATATATATATATATATATTTATTTATTTATTTATTTATTTATTTATTTATTTTTTTAAATATGTCCTCTACCGTTGAAAAGTTTAAGGTCTGGGTCAAAAATACAATAAAAACAATAATGTTGTGAAATATTATTATGATTAAAAAAAAACTGTTTTCTATTTTAATATTTTAAAACATCATTTATTCCTGTGATGGCAATGCTGAATTTTCAGCATCATTACTCCAGTCTTCAGTGTCACATGATCCCCCAGAAATCATTCTAATATGATGATTTGCTGCTCAAGAAACATTTATTCTTATCAATGTTGCAAACCGGTCGGCTGCGTAAACTTTTTATGGAAAATGAATGTCTTTACTGTGACTTGATCAAAATAATGTATTCTTAGCATTTCTGGATAAAACAACTAAAGTCAGATCAGTCCGCACAACACCGTCCCAGCAGCCGCCGGATGTGCAGCACATTTGCTGGTCGAGGGATTGGTTGCAGCCCCTGATGGTTTGAAATGTCAGAGGAGTGGAATGAAGGGCCAGATAGCAGACAGAAGATGACAGGCAGGCAGCAGGTTTACAGCGGGCCGCGTGCCCTCATCTTATCTGCTGTTATCAGCCGTCTCCCCAATCCAGCCCTCAGCAGAATATCAATGCCTCTCTTTCTGTCAGCTGACTCTGTGTATCATGCAAATATGACTGATAAAATAAATATGGTGAGTTTATGGGAAGGCAAGGGCAGCCAGAGGTTACACGGCTCTGTTGTTGCTCTGTGTAGATGAGGATAGACTAACCTCTGTCTGTCTGTCTTTCTTTCACTTCAGGTGTTCAGGAAAAAAGCTGTTGAACTAGGAGAGAAGCTGTTGCCGGCTTTTAAGACCCCGACTGGCGTCCCCTGGGCTCTCCTCAACCTAAAGAGGTCAGTAACTCACAAACAAACAGATTTCCACATGAACTCCTGAGGCTTTCTTCAGCCAAGCAGGTCAGATCTCTCCACTGCATGTCTTATTAACTCACACGCGCTGTACCTGAATCCTCCAGCCGAGCAGCGGCTCTGTCACCTGTGCTCCCGGTCCTCCAAGATATGATAATGAATAAACTGTCTGGTGGGATTATTTTGTTGCAGAAACCATTTTCTGCAGGAGCGATTTTCTGACTTAGTGTAAATGCTGCTTTCTTTGCTGTCAGTCGTTTTATGCTGTTATTCCGGTTTTGTAATATTTGGCATATTTCAGCCAAATGTTTCTGTCAATTAATATAAGGAGTGTTAAATGAGATGCAGATCCATTAATTAAGATCCATAAAATGAATGCTCTATTGCAATATGGAGCCAATCACCACAGAAAATAATTTTGATTCAAAATTTAGTTTACAGTAAAGCACTTCCAATTAAAGTCTATGAGGCTTTAAATTAAAAAATATGCAGCTTTTTTTTTTAAATGCGTTAAAATATTTTCTTGGTTTGGTATATGTTGTATTATTATGGTTACCTACATCATAAATGGGATATTACTTATTAACCAGCAGTGTTATTTTAGTACTTAAACTTCAAAGTGACTGAATTAAAATAAACTTGTTTTTCATTTGATATTTATTTTATTTCAGTTTTATTTCAATTAAAGAAAATGATTTTTATATATGTTTTTTAGTTAACAATAGCAACACTGCTAACCAGATTTTTATCACTCTAGTCTCATTTTAACATTTGTATTAAGTCATTAGGCTGTAAAAAAAAAATAAAAAATAAATATATATATATACACACACACACACACATATATATATATATATATATATATATATATATATATATATATATATATAATGTGTGTGTAAATATATATATATATATAATGTGTGTGTAAATATATATATATATATAATGTGTGTGTAAATATATATATATATAATGTGTGTGTAAATATATATATATATATATATAATGTGTGTGTAAATATATATATATATATATATATATATATATATATATATATATATAATTGCTTATTTCTTGCCCCGTTGATTTCCGCTGTAATTCCACTACTGTAAACTACTAAATTCCACTACTGTTATTTTTTTATTTTTTTTATGGTATTTGACAACATGCCAAAAACATGTTCCTTCAAGACCTGCTATATCCATCAAATAGTTTGAGCTTTTGTGGATTACAACAATAGAGTTTAAGTTAGACATGGTGATATATTCATATATGCGTATGTATTCATGCATGCTATTTCAAAATCAAAGACAGGTTTTGGCAGTGTAAGTGAGGTTTTGATCATAAGTACATCTAAAGGCAGACGTGTATGTGTTTGTGTAGATGAACTCTAGTTTTATTTCACACTAGTGCTGGGTGATTTGACTATATTGGCAGTCGAAATGTCAATGAGGAAAGATTTTTATGTATTGTTTATGGTGTATCACTGTAGATCAATTTGCAAAGTCAAGACGAGGAGTTTAGTCGTTTGCAGTTCCCACAATAATACATGTGCGTCATATATTCAAGAGGGTTGTGTGTTTTTAGCAGCTTCAGACATAACTCATCCAATAAGAATTGATTTTGATTTATAGTTGAGATATATAGCATCAAGCATTTACACTGATGCCAGAATTATTGTGCATCTTTTGATTTGCATCCATTACTTCCCATGCAAAATAATAATAATTAGAAAGATTTCATTCACTGTATGTTGATAATTTATTGATGTTTTGATAATAGACCATGACCGTAATATATAAAATGACATAATATAAATGATCCAACCCGCCCCTGTTTCATACACCTATAAGTATCAGGGTCGAGCTCCCAGATGTCCCGGTGTGTGATGGATGTCTGGCCTCCCGAGCTCTTCAATCGTAGACAAGCAGGAAGTCACTGCAGAGATCCTGAGAAAGACAGCCTGTCAGAGAATCTGATTGGATGAGTTATCCCTTAACTGACACACTACCTAACAGTTGTCTTTATGCAGTCAGGCACCGCTGGCAAGGACAATGCAAAATGAGTGGGTGGCACATGGCAGAGAACAGAAACATACAGTACTTCAGTGTTTATCAAAGCTTTTCCTATTAGCTTGTGTGTCCAGGGTGTGTTTCCTTGTTTAAACCGCTGTAGAACTGGATTGAAGTGCTCTGACAAATGCTCTAAATGGAGCGGCCGAGCATTTACCATTTAACAAGGAGCAGCTAATAACAGCGCTACAGGACAAATGGTTTTCAGTTCCTGTCAGTAAATATAGCTTTCCACCATATCTGCACTTAGCACAAGTGCTCCTATCACCTCTAGCGAAGGCCCTTACCTCCCTCCATGTGGGTCACCTACATCGTTACTCCACATCGCTAATGCTGTTCGCTTCCACGCTATTGTTCGCTGTGGCTCGAGGCGCCGCGGTGTGCCTGTAATTCGTGTCGCAGACCCTGTTCAGACTGTATGTGCTAATGTTAGTTTATCCATCTAATGTGCAGAATTGTCCTAATGCATCTTCATAGAATGTTCACAGTTGAAGGCATTTCAAAGAAAGGCAATCTTTTATTTTGTGAAAGGATTTTCTGTTTTTTTATGGGCTTTTAATGGCTGGATATGACAGGACAGTGGAGAGACACAGGTAATAATCAGGAGAGAGAGAGGGGGATCATGGGAAACTCAGTTCAAAAGTAGTATTGAACTCAAACCAGTGTGCGATCTGATTCTCTTTATATACTGTATATATGCATACATATTATACACATAAATTACATTATTATTATTATTATTACTATTTTTATTATTATAATATTATATATATATATATATTAATGTAAATTTATGTAAGATTTATTTATAATTTTACACGCATATAAAAGATACTTTTATATGTAATACTATATATAAATGTTTCAATTTAATATAATACATTTTTATGCATATTTTATAAAATGTATTCACATTTTGGCGCTTCCTCAAATTTGCTTAAAAAAATACAAAAGCACAGCTACTGAAAATCTTCAATTTATATATAATATAACATAATATATATATGTGTGTATACATTTTATTTTTTGGACCCCAAACTCCTCTAAATCAGCATTAGTGTTGGGTTTTTGCTTATGTTATGCATCTAGGATATCTGATTATTAATCTCATAGGATATGTCATAGAACGGGCTTCAGTTTACTTGAGATCATTTACTCTTCAGCTTTACCTCAAGGCAAGCAGCTATTCCTTTTAGATATTTATTTTTCAATAACATTGTAATCTAGTGTTTATTTTCTAGTCATACGTTCATGTATTCATAGACCTGTGTTCATGTCATTTTTATTTGTCAACATTAATTTTCATAAGTCTTATTTTAACATTTTAAAATATTTTAAGTCTTATAATATTTTCACCTTCATGATGGACACGCCATCGTATTTTTTTAGACCTGTATTATTTTAGACCTGTCAGTAACCAAAAAGAGAAATTGACAAAAACACCCATCTCTATTTTGTGTAGTTGTGAAGTAGTCATTTATATATTTTCAGTTTCCACTATAGAAATGCTAGCATAGTCACTAATGATACCCAATTCAAGACTGAAACCCCAGCCATAAAAAAGGTGAACGATTGGGTAGCTGGGTCTTTTAAACAGTCGTTGACGAGCAGTTGTTTGTTCTGAGGCGTCCTCGGCGGTGCTATCATCCTTGATTTAGCCTTGTGTTGAAAGCTCTGGAGAGGAGATCATAATCATATTCAGTGTCTAATGAGAGCATGAATCACAGCGATCGTCATTTTCTGGGCGATCTCTTCTGAATCGATTTAATTGAGCAAATATGGAGATATCATCGAAGAGAGCGAGTAGTTATGAAACACACTTAATAGGAAGAGGTGATAAACAGCACAAATCTAAATTAAAACACAGTATGTTTGTGCAGATGTCAGATAACTTTATGCACCCACCAATGTGAGTATTGACCCACTTGCAGCAGCAACCAGCCTCAAGCCAACAGAAATTTGAATTCGTATGACTTATGTGGGCTTAATTATTATGCCGTATGTCTGCTCTGAGTCCCCAGTGTTCCAGGCAGAGAATTAAAGGCGAGAAAAGACAGAAGAAGAGTCCTCTTTTTACAGACAACCTTGACCCAGATTTGGCTGGAGCGAGACTGAGGGTCTCTATGGATGACTCTCTCTCCACATTGTCTGCTTCTGCTTGCACACTTTTGCTTCATAGCAATTGACTGCATGAGTGTAACATCCACTCAGTGCGAACAGTCATAATGTGGAATCTCTAATTGTCGTATAAAATGGAAATGTCAACGTTTAGTGCTGCTTAGAAACTCACTAAGCATTTGTTCAATTAACTGTTGGATGACGCGACTCCCAGTTTGTTTGAAATGAAACCAGCTGTAAAACTCATTTATTTGCTCCTTGGTTCTTGACGCAGCTGTTCCCTTTGTTCCCTTTTCCGCTTTGAAAGATTGTTACAATGGTTTAATGCTTGATTGCTACTTTTTATCTCTTCAACACATTTCAGTTCGCTCTTGGAAGACAAATTCTTGAACCAATCCATTCCACGGCATTTGAAAGTGTAATTCAAAACATTGTTCTGTTTAAGGCGAGACACGGCAGGCAAAAAGTTTTTTTTTCACTGGTCAATTTTGAGATTTTGGGATATTTGTCTTCAATAACATGTCTTCTTTAAGAACTTGTGGTGAAAAAAAGTCCGAAATACACATTTAGGTCTTCATTTTACTACACTTTGTCTGTTTGCGTCTGTAGATTTCTCATAAATTCATCAAAAGTTGTCATTATAAATCATCCCTCTGCTCCGCGATCGCGATCTGCACCCTGTCATCACACACACCGTTAGAAAGCTCTCTCTCCAGTACAATACTGCCGGTCCAAATATGGTCATTTCCTTTTCATCAGCAACCAATCGTGAAAGAAAAAGGGTGGATTTTACTCTAAATGCGCAATCTCATTGGCTGATGCTAAATCTTTAAAGCCCGTTTTCTCAAAATGACTTTTCTCTCATACTCCAAGTCTGAAATCTCCACTTCAGTAACACCTATATACACCAAACTTTCCAGTCTTGTACCTAGTTATATTATGAAGATATTTACAGAGGGATTTGTAAATATATTATTCCTAGCCTGATTTATATAACATTTTATTCCACAAAACATGGCGAAAATCATTTTTTTAAGGCTATTGGCAGTATATTCTGATTTACAGGATAACAAAAGTAGATATCCATAAATCCCTCTGTCATTTTTTTCCCCATTTAATATGTGAACACAATGAAAAAATTATTTTGAACCTGGCTGTATCCAATACTCATATTTTGTTTTTTTAAATATATGCAAATTAGCACATATTTAATTAGATAATGCCTCATTTGCATATTTAAACATTAAATTACAGAAAACGTGTAATACATTTTTTTCTCATCTTAATGTAGGTAATCAACTTGCAAAGTTTCATGGTGATATCTGCTAGTTAAAAAATTACCCTATTCACCTGCAGTGTCTCGCCTTAAAAGAGAGAGAAAAAATAGCCGATTAGGTCTTCTCATAGAGACATTGTTACACCCCGTCTAGGGGGAAAGGGGCAACATGAAAGAGTCAGAACAAAATGTTATTTATTTTCTTAATTTGGGAATTATGATTTAGGCGCTGACCAAGCCAAAATAACAAACAAAAACCACCTTGTCTTTAAACCTCTTTCCTAAACCCTAACCCAAAAGAAAAGAAAATGAGAATACAATCTGTAAACCTAACTCCCTAACCAAAAACAGAGTTCAAACAGTTTACAATAAAAAAAGAATGACGTCAAGCTCCCTACTTTCCCAAAAATCTATATTTACAATATATTTACAATCAGGCAAACAAACTGAAAAGGGCAGTCCAAATCAGTGTCAGTAAACAGGCAAAGGGTCAAATATATCAATGGGGATATTCAGATACAAACAGTTCACAAATCAAACAAACAAACAGTACTCAGTCTCAAAACTCTTAACACTCAAATACTCTTAACAGTCTCAAATCACAAGATCTCTCTCTGCTCAACACAAAACCCACTCTGTCTGTAGAGGAAATGATGACGTGTCTTTTAAAACAATCTGCACCAATCAGGATAGAGCATCAATCACCATGCAGGAACCAATCAGATGGCGTTCCAATCATCCTGCAGGAACCAATCAGATGAAGTTCCTAGACAGACATGCGGAGAGACTCACAAAACAACAGAGAAATAACAAAATACAAACCATAGGGTCGTAACAACATTGACAATTTTCATGTGTAAACAACACTTTGTATATCTTTATTATTGATTGTCAGGCTGATTTTATATGAAAAAGACATAAATATTACAGAATGTTAAAAGGGATACTTCAGCTCTGGGAAGATTAATGTGTATTTAATAGTGGTCATTTATATAGTAGAAATGTGAAATTATTTTTGAAATTGAAGCATTCTAGACTGAGAAAAGGCAGAAAATGTATTTTTTACTCATGTGGCTGTAAGACAACAACTCCCAGAATGCACTTGCTTTGCTGCCGCCACTCCCAAACCACGCCTACCGGTTACAGGCGGCAGTATCCGAAAAATTTCTCCACACATTCTCTATGCTAATACATACTCTAGTAACAGTAAAGGTTTATAAAAAGAACCACAACCAATGTGAGTTATAACTTTTAATTAAAAAAAGTTAATATTAACACTTTTACACTCAAAGCTCTTCCAGAGCTTCAGCTGTTTCCTTATTCACAGTATTGTCCGTCAGGAGCTGGATTTCTCCGTCTGATATCCTGGACAACACAGGTGGGCAAAACGAGACGATAGCCTTTACTATGTCTCTCGCCTTGCAGGACCCATTCCATAAAGTGACGATAGGCTGTTAGGCGTCGGCGATATTGTCTACAAAACAGTAACGTTAAGCATAACGTTAGCAATGCAAACTATTTGCACATACAGTATGCTAGCATAGATGTAAATATAGCAACAATAGCTCAGCTGACTACACGTGAAGAACATTGTGATAATGCCGAGTGTCCAAACTCTGTTCATTACGTCTTAGTAAAAAAAAAGAAAAACAAACCAAATACTCAGCCGTCCGTTTGTCCCTGCGGGCTTTGGCTGGCGTTTCCAATTTATCTCGTCCAGAAGAAAATGGCATCGCTGAAATTGGCAACAGCAATAGGACTCTCTGTTTCCATAGGCACACAGCGAGAGCACTGACACCACCAGTCCACCCCAGCTGGAGTCTGGCCGGGCTCGAGTCAGGTCTTGCTCCCCTGCTGCAGCAGCTGCTCCGGCCACCTCTGGTTCCTCCATCTCCCGCAGCTGTTCGTCGCTGTATTGCGGCTCGTACAGGTAGCCACGGGCATCAGATTCGCGCAACAGATATTCGAAATCCCCTTCTGCCATTTCAACTTCAAAACTACCTTCCGCCATCGTGATTAGACTACTATACAAACTTTCTACACAGAGCAAGAGCCTGTTAGCTTAGCTTCTACAGAAAGATGGCTGACACTATCTTTACTTTCTGTGAGTGAGATCCCGCCCCATATGGGCGTGGTGAAAACATGCAGAACTTGCTACTAGTACTGGCTGTAGTTTTAAGCCTCTGGCCCAAAAATCCTCCGATGACGCAATTTTTCCCAGACTAAAAATACATAAATCTCTCATATCAGGGGGATATGAGGGGGGGAAGCACGGTAATTCGAAAATACTACTGGTTTTCTACTGATACAAAGCTTAATGCTAAATCCTGAAGTATCCCTTTAAAGTCTCCATGTAGTCAATAATTTTATCCCTTAAAACTCCTCTTTGATCACCAAAATGACACATTTAAACGTTTTTTTTTTTCCTGTGAAAAAATTTCTTCATGCCTTAAAATAGCATGAATGCAACTCTGCACCCTTGCTTCATGTAATATACGCGGATCCATGAATATGCTGATTAGCCCCATCTCCACTAGCTCAGAGATTCACTCGGCCAACTTACTGAGGCAAACGCTGCACAATGGTATTGCTCTTTACAACGTCAGACACATAGCGGTGATTAATATGATTAGCCTTTTGCTTGATTATTTTATCAAACCGCTAATAATGTTACATGAACCATGTTCCCATTCGCATCTCTGAGTCAGACAGCTGCCTTCTAACAATCATCGGAAACGGTTTGAACAACTCAGAACGTCATTGGAGAAAGGTATATAGTTCATCATAACATAGTAATATACATCATACACCCGCTACATTGCTAAATCTACCCGATTTTTCATATCAACAGAAAAATATACTGGTATAACCTGGCTTCTCTTGAGAATGTCGTGCTAGTTCGCAGTTAATGATATGCTAAAGCCCGCCCACATGTTGACGTGATTGGATACAAGGTAAACTGTCTTATTTTCACTGCAGTTTTAAGGAGAAAATACTCAACAATGGTGTTGACTTATGAATTTGCACATGATTTGTCTTAAAGCATATTAAAAACACCACATAGACATATAAACAACATTAAAAACTTGATTTTCACCACAGGGGGACTTTAAGAAAAAAAAATGTTATCCATATAATTCATTGACTTTGATTTCATGGAATTTTTTTTTTTTAAAAAACATGTATTACAAGTATTAATAAATGTATTAAGTATTATTTTTTCAGAAATTTTATCATTTAATTTATAATTTAATTTTGTCTTTAAGATTTTCATGAATTCCGGTCCTAGACTCCTATAGTTTTATGGCGTATGTTGCATTAGATCATCCCTACAGTCTTCACTTAAATTTCATACCAAGGACATCCACCTCTTTAAGCTCCTGAAGTGTCAAACGCTCCAGCCATCATCCAGTACCTTCCCTCATACGCTTCCTCCTGCAGACACCAATTCCTGTAAATTCCACATTTGCTCTTTAACTATTCAAGAGGGGAAAGTTTCCCCTCATGCATAAACATACGTCCCGCGTTACATGTTTTTTTTTCTTCCTACGTTCCCCTTGGTTAAAGTCAAGCAGCCTGAAGCATTTCTCTATTTTTACGTTTTCTTCCGTCTCTTCATACAGACACGCTCTGTGGTATGAAGAGGAATTTGTCTGCTTTCCTGCACATTCTCTTCTTTTACCCTTTCTGTCGTCAGCCCATCTAGTCGGGCACGTGACTGTTGACCCCTGTTACTGAGTTTTTCAACATCCTCTGCTCAGTGAAATATTTTTCATGGTCATTTTTTCCACAGCTTATCTCTCCTCTGCACTCCTTCCTGCTGCCTTTTATGAGAGCTTGAAAGGCAGATAAAGGATTCCAAAATCAAATTTACCTTGCCACCTGTCTGACATCACTTTAATTCTGTTTAACCTCATCCGCTTGAAATAAACTGAAGAGTCCTGCATGCTGCATGGTCACGAGAAAAGCGAAGTCATTGAATACAAGCTGGTTAAGGCCTTGCTTCTAACATCGGAGCATCTAATTCTAGATATACCCTTTTTGAATACTGTACTCATGCCAGAAAGCTGGAATATGTAACCTTTTTTTTTACATTTTTACAAGTTTTTCACCATAGAAACAAGGCTGTGACATCCATCCTAATTAGTGGAGCTTGCAAACAAAACATCACAATTAATATTACTCGTACCCCAGAGTATTACAATGAATTCATACTTGCGGTGATTGGATGGATTTCTGGTTACTTAACAGTGTCTGTTGAAAATGTATTTTTTCAACATCGAATTTGCAGTTCTTTGGAGTTAAGCTGTGAATGGGCAACTAGCAATGACAATGAAATTTTATACTCGCCCAGTTGGGCCAGATTTCTACTTGCCCTGACAACATTTGCACTGGCCCCCAATTTTTTTTATTTTTTTTATTTTTTTTTAAATGATGAATTAATTTAGAAATTTGGCCTAATTTCACAGAAAAGGCTTAGACTAAGCCAGGATAAAGCATTAGTTTAATTAGGATATTTAAGTAGGAAAAAAACATTATTGGTGTGCATCTTAAGACAAAACAATATATTTTAAGATATGTCAGTGCTTTCTTTAAGTTGCTTTCAGTTAAAACAGCTCAAACATGCATTTTAGTCCAGGACTAGCTTAAGCCTTGTCTGTCTGTAAATCCGGGAGTTTGTTTTAAATCTTCTTTTCTTTTTTTTTTCTCTTTTTTTTTTACTTTTGAGTTTTTGAAAAATATTAAGTTATTATTATTATAACATTTCACTGTAAGTTTTCTTTACAAAGACAATTGGCAATAATAAGTGGTCTAGATCAGCTGTTTAATATTTTTTGTTTAGCGTGCGTATAGTGTTCTCTGCTTTAGCATGCTAACAGTCTTTTCCTTTTCTTAACCACCGCCATCAAGTATGTTGTAATAATATTGTTAAATATAAAATTAAATGTCCCCAACTAAGCAAGCCAAAAGCCAATGGTGACAAAGGCGAAAAAAGGCGTCATTGGCAAGGAACCAAAACTCCATCTGTGACAGAATGGATAAAAAACCTTGGGAGAACCCAGACTCAGTCAGGGGGCCAGTCCTCCTCTGGCCAACGAACGAACAGTGTATGATTATGATTTAGGCAGAATTATAGGTCAGAAGTCAGATGGGATCAGAACTTTCACAATATTTATCCAGTTCATCTGGTTGGGGTCGGAGTCATCACGCCGGTATGGAGACGAGTTTGTTGAGGTGTCCATGAGGCCTTCACAGTGTTGATGAGGCTGGCACTTCAGGGATGCGTTGTCGTCGTGTCCATGCGATGGTCCTTCATCAGATCCGGATACGGCATGGATCCAGCAGACTTCGGTAAACCTCGGGATAAACAGAGACTAATATTAGCGTAGACGCCATCCTTCTTATGATGTACAAAGTACATCAGGATTTATGGGAAGTGTTCCCGGTTCCGGCTGATCTGAACTATGCAGCCTAACATTGAATTATAGAAGTCTATAATGTGTTATGTGTATGCTAAGCCAAAGAGATGTGTTTTTAGTCTAGATTTGAACTGACAGACTGTGTCTGCTTCCCGGACCATGTTAGGAAGATTGTTCCAAAGTTTTGGTGCTAAATAGGAAAAGGATCTACCGCCAGCAGTCGATTTAGATATTCTAGGTATTATCAACTGGCCAGAATTTTGAGATCGCAATAGACGTGAAGGACTATAATGCGTTAAGAGCTCGCTCAAGTACGGCGGAGCTAAACCATTCAGTGCTTTGTAAGTAATCAGCAATATTTTAAAATGTATACGATGTTTAATAGGGAGCCAATGTAGTGTTGACAGAACCGGGCTAATATGGTCATACTTCCTGGTTCTGGTAAGAACTCTAGCGGCTGCGTTTTGGACCAGCTTTAGTTTGTTTATTAAGCGTGCAGGGCAACCACCCATACAAGCATTACAATAATCTAGCCTTGATGTCATGAACTCATGAACCAATTGTTCTGCATTTTTCATTGAGAGCATATGATGTAATTTAGATATATTTTTAAGATGAAAAAATGCAGTTTTACAGATACTAGACACATGACTTTCAAATGAAAGATTGGTATCAAAGAACACACACACACACACACACACACACACACACACACATACAGGTTCCTAACCGACGACGAGGGCTTGACAGAGCAGCCATCAAGTGTTAGACAGTATTCTAGGTTATTACGTGAGGAAGTTTTTTGTCCAATAATTAGAATGTCTGTTTTTTTAGAATTAAGTAGTAGGAAATTACTAGTCATCCAGTTTTTTATATCAGCTATGCATTCTGTTAATATTGTGGATTGGTAAGTTTCGTCAGGGCGTGAAGAAATATAGAGCTGAGTATCATCAGCATAACAGTGAAAGCTAATTCCATGTTTCCTAATGATATCTCCTAAGGGTCGCATGTACAGAGTGAACAACAACGGTCCTAGTACTGAGCCTTGTGGTACACCATACTGAACTTTTACTGCTACAAATTAATGCGGTCAATTGTAAAAATGTACAAATTCAACAGAACAATGTATTTTAAGGCAATCACTGTTCGACATCATATCACCTGTTGAGAGCAATTTTTACATTATTATGCAGAAATCAAAGTTTTTTATTTTTTTCAGAGAGACCGTAAAGAGATCTATTTCTGGTTCCTTAAAGAGTGGTACTCACTCTAGGATGTGCAATTTTTCACCCAGCGCATGATGAAATCCCTTTAATAACATTTAAAGGGCTCTTTGAATTGAACTGGAAATCAATCACTCAGAACACCCTAGCAACCACGTAGCAACGCACTAGAAACAAATCAGAACGACATATTTGCAACCACTTTAGCATCATGACAAGTTTTGCACAAACACAAGTCACTTTCTTTCAAATAAATGTGAAAAGCTATGTATCCCTGATGGTAATGATGTATTTGTACATGCAGCAGTGAGTCACACCAGTGGAACAAGCATGCACGCTTGAATAAGAAACACTCAAGAAAGTTATAGAGTGTGAATCAACACTAATTTTCTATTGAGGTGGCTAAATGTGCCTTTCAAATAATGTATTCGTCTCATTGGCAAGACAGTAACTGCTTTACGATTGCACCTCGCTGAGATGTTCAGTGTTGGTTGGAAGTGCAAGCGTCATAACGGCGCTTTGAATAGGCCACACGTTGCGTGCTTTTCTGCCGTCATTTTCCCCTCCAGATAATTGATGTCCTCTAAATGGTATTTTACAATTGTTCACATTTATTTTAGTTACTCATCTTTTACGGGCATATGTAGGGGTTACATAACAGGCATATTTATGCCTGATGGATGCTTTTGAGAGGGATTGATGAGGCTATTTCTACTGGTCTTGCCAAAAAATACTAGGAGAAAGCAAGAAGTCAGATAATAATGAGACCTTACTCTCCTCTCTCCCTCCTCCGAGAGCAGCTGCTCCGTTTGATCCATTTTTAGGACTCATCTCACCCCCAACGAAAAAAAAAAAAAATCGAACAAGATTACGGAAAATTGTTCTATGGTTTAATTGAGCTTTACATTTAAGCATATTTCAGGGAGTAAAGAATGGTATAATTTTTTTTTGTTGTTGTTTTTTGTTACTAATCTCTGTTTTATTATGACAAACGGCTGTGTCACCACTGTGCCCCGGGTGCTTAAACTCTAGCTGGGTAATCAATTCAGAAGACTTGGGCTGTTAGGAATATGTGCGTGATGTGATTAGCCTAATTTCTGAGGTATTTTGCTGTTGCTCGGTTGTAGAGAGGGTCAAATCCGTTACATATAAGGCTCTGCTGTTTTATTGTGTGCAAAGTTAAACGTATTGCATCCTGTCAGATCAATATCACTGTTTTGTGGGGTACGGCAGCTTTATAGATCCCTGTAATGTATAGCATGCATATGTGGCCTCCGGCCTACTTAAATGAATTGTTAGGTTGTGAACAAGAGAGATGGAGAGAGTGTCATTGTGTGACTGGTCTGATGTCAAACATAAAGGCTAACTCCTGTAGCAGCCCGAGGATACATGAGCTTTGGTTCATTTGGTGGAGTTCTTATTTCACTCCAGTGCTAGTTAATTATTCAGGCTAATGGTATTTTCTCTGAGCTCTGGCAGATAATTTGTTATGTATCCCTTACTGCTCATTATTAAGTGTCCTACTGCTGGGACATAGGCATAGCGACATATTGAGACAGCTGGTAAAGAACTACCTTTTAGGACAGTGCCATTTTTGGAGAGGTGTGTACACTATCTAGCTAATTTCTAAAATATATAAATGGACATAATATCTGTAACATGACTGTAATGTAAAATGTCCTTGACTGATTTTTTGTTTATTTACTTATTTATTTAGCTTAGCTGTTTTGTGCAAAAAGAAAGTGTGTGTGTGTGTGTGTGTGTGTGTGTACCACATAATATATACTACAATATATAGTATTGTAGTGAATCAATGAGTCATTCATTCAGTCAAATCTTTCAAAAATGCTGATTCATTTAGTAAAGGAGAAACAAATGATTGTCTTTATGATTGAGTCATTGAATTGTTTACTCAATTGATTTTTCAAAAACACTGATTCATTTAGGAATGAAACAAATGTTTTTTTTTTATTATTATTATTTAATTATTAAAATTTGAGTCATAAACGGATTACTTTAGGAAATTAATTTAGGCATGCAGCAGATGCCTATTTACTTATTAACTTTTAATTTGTTTATTAAACTGCTTTTTTGTAATAAAGCAATTGTATTCCCATGTATATAAATGCATATGTGTGGTTGTGTGTGTGATAAGACTACTGCTACAAATTGACATGAAACGCTAACAAAATTTGCAAGCGATTTTCATACCAAAATAATTTACATCAAGCGTGACCTAAATTTCTGTCAGCCTCTGAGGAAAGTTTGCATACCTGAACAAAAGTGAAACACATGGTCATTCATTTACTTTAATACAAAATGATGTATCTGATGTAGACCAATGCTCAACATCTACTTTGGGTGATTGTTTGGTAACATGACTCAAATTTACATATTGAGTAGTAGACAAAAATGAATTTCTGTTAATAGTATTTAAATGAAATACAAACCCCATAAAAGTATTTGTTGTTATAATTGACTGTACTTAATTTTACTGTACAGAACTCTAATGAAAACTTAAACTTTGTGTTAAATAGGGATGCACCGACCATGTTGGGCTATTTAATTTTCTATAAAGAAATAATTTATATCAGTGTTTCTCAACCCATGGGTCACTAGACCGTTTTGAGTGGCTCGCGCAGTGTGTAGTCAAAAAAACAACTATTTAATAGCCTTACCATATACTGTTTATTCATCACTGTTAGTGATATTCTTACAATTTAGGTGTATGTGAAGTAAAGTAGAACACAACTTTTTTTGAGAAATGCTTGGTTTAAACTACTAAAAATTTGGGTCACAGCTTGATGACCATGGGAAAATGTGGGTCCCATGGCCAAACCAGTTGAGAACCACTGGTCTATATTCTGCCACCATACATATGGAGTATCACGAGAGGAGCAGCTAAATCTGTATTTGGAAATTTAATTAAGGAGCCTATAAGTTATTTTAGTTGTTTGCCTGGAATCACTTTTCCCTTCATTTTCCTTAATTTCTGTTGCATGCTTTAATCATCTGTGTAATGAAAAACAAATTGGTTTGGCACAACTCAGGGCTCTACATTAACATTTGCTTAGGAGCGCTCTTGCCCTTATGGGTACAGTCTGCGTTGTGTGTGTGTGTGTGTGTGTGTGTGTGTGTGTGTGTGTGTGTGTTTCAAGACTGCAAAACTAATGTGTGACAATACAACATATGCAAAATCAGGCACTGAAAAACTGAATATATGAAATATGTAGTACTGCAACCATTAGGACTATTGGTCAAGAATAAACTTCCTACAACCTGACAGGCGGCAGACCTGAGTGAACATCCAATAAAGAAAACTATATCGATATTTTTATAATCGCCTCCACTAGTCTTAAAGGTACACCTATGTAACTGTGGTTAAAAACAAAACTGCATGCGTTTTTCAGAAGAACATTGTTTTGGTTGTGCTTCGGCTCTGCGTAACAGATGAATAATAACCCTTCACAATAGATCATGCTTTACAATGAACTCTGTTAGAGTTACTTATGGCAATTTATCTGTTCAGTGAAATACTTTACTTACCTATTGAGTAATAAAAATGCCGCCTTGTCGCTTTTATCATTTTTATTTTGCAACAGTTCAGGGTTCCAGACTGCGACCAAAATGGTTGCATATACGACCATTTTTTGAGAATGTGCTAGTTAAAATTTGATGTGGTCGCATTTATGCGAGTGCATGGTCACTCAGATGTACTACTCAGTTAAATTTACGCATGTGCAACAGAACGCCGTTGTATCAGCAGCTGCTGCAGTCCGTAACTTATGTTCAAAATGAACGAGTACATCATGAATCCATTTTCCAAACCGTGTTTTTGACTTATCCTGAATCACTACGGTACGCCTATAATACGTGTTTATATTCTGACTATTTTATCCCGAGGTCGGCTCGGCTGCGGAGTTGCCCAGTGACTCGCCATAGACATTAACGGAGAGAAGTAGCTCCGGCTACAATGTTCTTCCGAAAGACACTTGCAGTTTATTTATTAACAAACGGACTCGTCACGTGCATTGCACACTGATGGTGAAAAGATTAAAACAGTTTGCTAACATGAGGTCTTGTGTCACTGTCAATCTTTTTACATCAGTGCAAAATTAGGGTATGCAGATTAAGACCACTATTCATCAGCATGCATTGATTAATCCCATGGCATGTAGCAAAAAAAAAAAAAAAAGTGCGACCAAATCATATGCTGGTGCGACCAACTGAGAAAGTAGGTAGCACCAGTGCAACCAGTGGAAAGGTTAGTCGGGAGCCCTGACAGTTAGTTGACAGGAAGCGAAGTTGGAGATGGAGAGTGAGGTGGGATCGGGAACGATCCACGAGCCTGAACTCGAACATGGGACACAACCTAATGCACAACTTCGCTATATAGTCCCTCCAGAAAAACGCGATTATGCGATCGCTGAATTCAATGCATAATCAGCCAAAGTCTGCATATTCATGCGGGGGCCGCATTTTTTCAAATACGCCGCACTTTCGCCGCATAAATTGCCGATTTCCGTGCAAAATATGCGGGGCTTGCATGATTTCATAATCCTCGCATTTTCGTTGCAAAAAAGTCACATATATCTTAGCAGAAAGTTGAAAAATGATGGCTTTTGTACATGTAACATATGCTCTTCACAAAAGAGCAGCCATTTCCCCCTGTTTCCATGGGAACGTTATGAAGTGACGCAATTACGCGACGGGATAGCTCACAGCTGAAGTTATTGCAGAGGCCAGACAGACTCACGGAGGCGATTGGCATCTCACAACTCGCTCTTTATTCCCAAATCAAACTTGTATAACTGTCTGTCACACGTTCTACCGTCACATCGTTACTTAATAAACAAAATAAGATAAAAGAAGTAGCATCAAACAGAAATTACCCGCACACATGGGGTGTTCGAGGCACACATACAATATAACACTGCAGACAGTTCAACAGGGAGCGCGCAGCTCTTAAAGGGGCCACACCTTATTTACACTCGTTACAGTCTGAAATAAAACAAGATGAGAAATTAAATATACCCAGCACTTTCTATGATGTAGTATGCTTGCTTATCAAAGCAAGTTCCCGCAATTTCATCGCATAAAATCGCATAAATATCCCGTATATTCCATCGCATTTTTTAAGAAAACGGGCCGCATAATCAAGGATTTTTGCCCGCAACAATCACAAAAAAACTCTTTTGGGTTTTCCCCAAAGTGACAGTGAACATATTAATAATGTTACAAAAGATTTATATTTCAAGTTGATGCTGTTCCTGCTGTTAACTTTTTATTCATCAAAGGATCCTAAAAAATATTATCACAATCTCCACAAAAATATGAAGCAGCACAACTGTTTTCAACATTAATAATAAGAAGAAATGTTTCTTGAGCAGCAAATCAGCATATTACAATGATTTCTGAAGGATCATGTGACTGGAGTAATGATGCTGAAAATTCATATTTGCCATCACATTCATAAATTACATTTCAAAATATAATAAAATAGAAAATAGTTATTTGAAATTGTAACAATATTTTACAATATTTTTGATTAAATGAATTCATCCTTGTAGAGCATTAGACACTTCTTTCTAAAACATTAAAACATCTTAACGACCCCAAACCTTTGAACGATAGAGTATGTGCGGTAATTTAAGTCCAGACACTGAAAAACATCCTTAAGCGTTTGCAAACATTTGGGATTTCTTTCTTTTGCTGACTTTGAGAAGCAGCCGATCACATTGTAATTTGAGTGATAGTGATAGTGTTATATGTTAACAAGTTTTGTTCAGGTGTCAGATGTCACTGAATGCATTTTCACATTAACACACAGATATTTCCTCACACAAATACCTGCGCTGTAGATCCCTGCATCATGTGTACATGCAGAGGTCTATAGTGCCAGAGGCAGATCAGCGTTGTGTAAAAAATGATGACATTGGTAGCAACACTCCAGAGGTGTTTGCACGCTTTTCCTGCTGTGGCCTGAAATATGAGGCCATTACCTCAGTTTTTGTTAAGAATTTGCTACCACAGGCTAGGAAATATCCTCTTATGTAGTCAAAACGATTGTTCATTAATTATACAGATGAGCCTAGAATTCCTTGCTATCAAATTGCATCACACACAGAAAAACATTCACA
Source organism: Gila orcuttii (assembly GCA_026230005.1). Lineage (NCBI taxonomy): Eukaryota > Metazoa > Chordata > Actinopteri > Cypriniformes > Leuciscidae > Gila > Gila orcuttii. Next base: position 45,410,113 of record JAPDVR010000012.1, read on the forward strand.
TAAAACCATCGTCCAAATACTTTAGCAGTTCCTCCTGGCCAGAGCTATTGTGAGTAATTTACTGATTTAATGATATAAATATCTTACACGGTCTGTTTTGTAGAATTAGGTTTTAAAAATAAAGTGGAGAGTGTCGTCCTTTTAAAGCGGTGATTACATGTCATTACTCAGCAGTAATTTATCTTCATAATTGGTGTAGAGACAGAGTCGTGTGCAGAGCGGATGTGCTGTCGGGCTTGTAAAAGCTGGTCAGGAGACCTGGCGTACTGGTGGCTTCCTTTTCCAGGCCGGAGTTAAGTTGTCAGGTTTTAGATGGAACCGTGCCAGTGAAAATCAATAAAGACGGATCTAATCACAGGCGGAGAACACGGCCCCTCTGAAAAATAAGGCTATGAAATCAACTTGGCAACTGTGTCAGAAGTGGTGTGATTAATCATGTTTGAATAAACTCTAGTCGGGAATTAATTATCAATTCAGTGACATGGTAAATAAAAAGCAGGAAGGTAAAACTTGTAAACTACGGTTAAGCAAACCGTAATTGTTTTGAAATAATTATTTCATTAGTTATAATTGTTTTAGCATCTTCTAAGTCTAGAACTTGCATCTGAAAAACTATAATGAATCCATATATATATATATATATATATATATATATATATATATATATATATATATTTATATTATTTTATTTTATTTTATTTTTTTATTTTTTTTTGTGTGTGAGCGCGCGCGAGCATGTGAAAAATACAAAATATAAATTCACATGTTTTTGAAAGTCTCTTATGCTCACCAAGGCTGCATTTATTTGATCAAAAATACAGTAAAGCAATAATAGTGTGCAATATTATTACAACTTCAAATATCTTTGTTTACGTTGTAAAAAACAAACAATTTATTCCTGTGATGGCAAAGCTGAATTTTCAGCATCATTACTCCAGTGTCACAAATTATTCTAATATGCCAATTTGCTGCTCAAGAAACATTTCTCATTATTATCAATGTTTGAATTAGATTTCAAACTTTTTTTTACGTATTGACCCCAAACTTTTGAACCGTAGGGTAAAAATAAATTGTTGTATGTATTTATGCCTCTGAATCAACAGAAATTCTTAAAAATGTCATCAATTCAATCAAATGTGATGGTTAAAATCAAGTCCTGCCATATTTCTCACTGATGCACTGGTTTTTTGTTGTTGTTTTTTTTTTGTAGTTACACTTTGTTTTAAGGTGTCTGTTACAGTGTGTAATATATATATATATATATGTATGTGTGTATGTGTATATATATGTGTGTGTGTGTATGTATGTATGTATGTGTGTATGTGTATGTATATATATATATATATATATAAGTACTGAGTAATATTAATTAACTACATGTACTTACTATTGGGTTAGGATAGGATTTGGTTGAGGGGTAGTTGCATGTAATTATGCATAATTTACTGTTATTACTATATGTACATGTAACATATGTAACAAGGACACTGTAAAATCAAGTGTTACACGATTTGTTTGTTTTTTAACTCAGAAAAAACAATACAGCTTCATGTTTTTCGGCTCAAGAAAAATGGCCAATTTTGAATGGTTGAAAGTTTTCAGAGCACAAAATGTGTACACACAGCTCATGATTGCTCAGTTACACAAATAAGCCTAATCTCTCTTCATTCCTCTTCCTGCAGTGGGATCGGCAGAAACTGGCCGTGGGCGTCCGGAGGAAGCAGCATTCTCGCAGAATACGGGACGCTGCATTTGGAGTTCATGCACCTCAGTGCACTTTCCGGGAGACCAGTTTTTGCAGAGAAGGTGAGGAGCAGTTCAGGCGTTACACCTGTGCAGTGCATTAAACGTTGTGCCTTACTAAATGTAAACTTGTAGAGGTCATGAACTGTTAGAAGAGCTGACCACAGTGACCCAGATTGACCTCTGCTCATAACCGTTTTATTGATGCTCGTTTGGCTGCAATTCTCAGATCTGATTTCTCACCGAATGAATCCGCTGACCTGACCTGCGATATAGACACAGACAAATGACACTATTACAAGCTCTGAATGAGGCTGTACAAACTGTGAAAGTGACCTAGTCTATAGATTTATGAGTCTGTCCCCTGGAAGACATCGGTCACATCACAGAGGCTGTTTACTGTTTTTAGTGGCTTACTGTAGTGGATGAGCTTAGCTATGGCTTAATAATTGGATGTGGTGATATAAGCGATATGTGCTCTGCCATTGCAGGTAATGAACATCAGAAAGGTGCTGAATCGCCTGGACAAACCTCAAGGATTGTACCCGAATTACCTGAACCCTAACAGTGGACAGTGGGGCCAGCGTAAGTCCAAACACACACACATACTGAAGAACTTCAGAAGTATTAGCTGAAATGTAACACTCACTGGCGGCTGCTGGTCTTTCAAAGAGGGGAAGCTCATTTTCGGCCTACATCATAAAAATTGTTCAATTATTTATACTTTTATATATATATATATATATATATATATATATACACTGTATGAATGAATGAACAAACAATCTAAAAAAAAAGATATTAAACTCAACGGAGGAAATGTGGGAATTAGGTTAAACTGAAATAAGGAATGTGGTGTATAATTGTGTGAAATGTATGATGAAACTTGCCTAGCAATTACGCCAACCAAATACCAAGAAATAGGTTGCAGCAGTTTGTCTTTCGATTGCATTTGTAAAGTCCGCGATGGGACAGAGAGCTCGAACAGCTTCAGCGTCAGCGACTTTTTATAGTACAAAATCGCTGTCAATCAAAAGGAGATGCAGTCTTTCGACAGACCCTCCGATCATCACGCGGAAGCCTGGAGTCCAGCCCCGCCCTCTCCTCCATTCACAACAGACCCTCCAATCATCACGCAGAAGCCTGGAGTCCAGCCCCGCCCACTCCTCCATTCACAACAGACCCTCCAATCATCACACAGAAGCCCGGAGTCAAGCCCCGCCCACTCCTCATTCACAACAGACCCTCCAATCATCACGCAGAAGCCAGGAGTCTAGCCCCGCCCACTCCTCCATTCACAACAGACCCTCCAATCATCACGCAGAAGCCCGGAGTCAAGCCCCGCCCACTCCTCCATTCACAACAGACCCTCCAATCATCACGCAGAAGCCCGGAGTCCAGCCCCGCCCACTCCTCCATTCACAACAGACCCTCCAATCATCACGCAGAAGCCCGGAGTCCAGCCCCGCCCACTCCTCCATTCACAACAGACCCTCCAATCATCACGCAGAAGCCCGGAGTCCAGCCCCGCCCACTCCTCCTTTCACAACAGACCCTCCAATCATCACGCAGAAGCCCGGAGTCAAGCCCCGCCCACTCCTCCATTCACAACAGACCCTCCAATCATCACGCAGAAGCCCGGAGTCAAGCCCCGCCCACTCCTCCATTCACAAGATACTGTCCAATCATCACGCAGAAGCCTGGAGTCAAGCCCCGCCCACTCCTCCATTCACAAGAGACTGTCCAATCATCACGCAGAAGCCCGGAGTCAAGCCCCGCCCACTCCTCCATTCACAAGAGACTGTCCAATCATCACGCAGAAGCCTGGAGTCAAGCCCCGCCCACTCCTCCATTCACAAGAGACTGTCCAATCATCACGCAGGAGCCCGGAGTCCAGCCCCATAATCGCATAATCGCATAATCGCAGATTTATCCAGTGACCGTCTAGTTTCGAAGCACTGAAAAAAACAGTTTAAAGCAGCGCCACTGAAGCGCCACCGGACGCTGGGCTTCAACAGGGAAATGCACTGTGACGCTCCGGGAATGAATGAGAAGGAAATCGAGTCAGCCGATCTGCTATATGTAGCTGATTCTGAACGAACTCGTCTTCAATATGAACGTGTTCTAACGCATTTTTAGTCAATAAAATGTGAACACAATAGTACATATTTGACCATTCATTTTTTGACATTATAGGGGAAGCCGAGCTTCCCTTGCAGTCTTAAAGAAATCCCCATTGATAACACTGTATGTCAAAGAAGTTGCCAGTTTTCCCAGAAATGTCATGATGTAAAATGAGCGGCAATTGGAAGTTTTTCTCTTTTAAATACTCTCACGGTGACACTCAAAGGCAGATTCAAGATAATATTTGTTGTGGATTGACAGAGACTGAACTTTGGGAGGTGATGAGAATCAGTTGCTGTGGTGCACGGCTTGCGCCATTACGAAAGCTTATCATTTGAATGAGTTATTAAAGGTGACATATCATGAAAATCTGAATTAAGTGCTATAATTGGGTCCCCGGTGCATCTACCAACCCTGAAAACGTGAAAAGTGACATCCCAGTAACTTTGTTTTGGTAAGCCTTTCTCTGTAGGCATGTCAAAAATTAAACTCTGTTTTACGCGTTATTTTCAACAAACCAGATTATAGATTTCAGTTTTGAGAGATCCATTCCAGATTGCTGTTTTTTCTGGTCACAACCTCCTATATAGACAAAAATGACCTGCAGTACATGTAAAATAACCAACCACAGTTTGTGTTTGACATAGGTTGTGTAAATCTGGTGACAAAATCCCTTAGGGCGAAGCAGGATATTATTTTCTGGAACTCTTGAATTTCTTTCAAAACTTTGAAACCATGAACCACTTAAACTTTGGCAAAACCAGTGACAAGTTGTTCTTGTAGGAGCCTGGGAACTTTTAAACATGACTTTGCTTGCCACCAGACTGATAGAAACTTTGCATTTCTGTCTGGAGCTGTCGATTTCAGCCCGCTTTTGACATTTTGGGGTGTAATCTGGATCAGACGTTTCAATGCCGTTTGAGGCTGAGGCGAGACAGCGGGCAACCCTGAAACTGTCGAGAAGTGGCACGACTCTCTCGCCACATCTCATCTTCATCGTGCTTTCAGGGTTAATTATGCAACACAAACAGAAATTTACATACTCGTCTCCTCGTGTTCATCCTCTAGATGACACGTACATCAATAGTTTGGGCTGGTCTCGAGGCAACCGGAATGACGACTTCAGTGAGGCCTGCTCTTCAGTGTTAGGCGGCTTTCATGCCGTCCTCGCTCTGAGGGATTTATTGGCGGCTTAGTCTGGAGAGCAGTGCTGTCTCAACTTCATGGTCAGCGATGACGCAGGCGCTTGATGATGAAGAGCCGGAGGAGAACAAAGATACTGCGGTGTGTGTAGTCAGGATAACACAGGAGCACAAACTCTGATGGAGGAACGTCGCCACTGAGCGAGGCTTTTGAGCTGTCAGAATGTAGCAATCCGAAACGAGGTTTCTTTTTTGGTTCTTTTTTTCGCTTTGACAAAAGTCATTTGTTAGATGATCGTAAACAAAAATGATCTGAGATGGCAGCAGGCCGCAGGGAAGATGGGATGATAACGTACAGCTGCATTTAAAAATAGCTGTCAGTCTTTTTATTTCACACAAGTAGCCCAGAACAGTCCTGAAGGGCTCTCCATATGGGTCAGTTGTCATGTTTAGGTTTTGAGCAGCTAGTCGCTCCAGGGTGGACCGTAATGAAACGACAACATGAAACAACCATCCTATATAGTCCACCGTCTACCCTCCTTTTACCCTTCCTCTTTTTTTCTCATACTTGTGCATTAACTTAGTTTTACATGGTCAGGAATTCTCAAGATGTTTCAAATCAGTTTGTCTCTTCCAGTTTATCTTCATATAAAGTTGACAAAACTTCATAACTTGACAAAAGTTCCAAAACATAGTAAGCTGTTTTCTAAGGTGACATGTCAACGGAATAAAACCTCATAGGAGACTGAATTGTAGCACTCTTTTTATTAGTATTATTATAAATAATTTATTCTTATTGTTTATTCTAATTCTAAATATTTTAAAAAATGTATTGAAATAATATTTGTACATTTTAAAATGGATAAATTTGTTACAATTAGTAAATAGAATTAGAATTAAAATGTAAAAAAAATAAATAATTTAAATTAATATTTTTAAGTTTTCATTTGAATTTATGCTATTATAATTACTTAATTTTCTCTAAAGAATGTAATTTACTGACCCGTGTGTGTGTGTGTGTGTGTGTGTGTGTGTGTGTGTGTGTGTGTGTGTGTGTGTGTGTGTGTGTGTGTGTGTGTGTGTGTGTGTAAACGTTGACATCCTTCCAATTATTTTGAGTTCCACTGAAGTAAAAGTCATTCAGGTTTGGAACAAAATAAGTAATGAGTAAAAATGGCAGAATCGTAATGTTTTGGTGAACTATTCCTTTAAAGGAGTATTGTATCCAAAATTTATGAAAAAAAATATTATTACAATCTTTTCATTCACCCTCATGTTATGCTGTGAAACACAAAATAAATTTTGTAAATTTGTCACTTCACATTTTGCTTTCAATAAGAGTTGTGGCTAGGCCTGTCACGATAACAAATTTTGCTGGACGATAAATTGTCCAAGAAATTATTGCGATAAACGATAATATTGATAATAAACGATAGTATTGTCGTTCTGAGACTATTTTCATATAAAATAATGATAATGGCATAATAATGCAGGTACAATTTTTCAAAGATATAAGTACATAAAAGTACAAACTTTTATTTCAAAAGACTATTTAAATGAACAAAACAACCAAAAACATTAAAAGCAATGGACTCTCAGTCTCTGTTAACAAAAAATGCACTTACCAATGTGTGACTTCTGTTCACATTGAGAATCAAATGCATCATGTAGTGTGTGAGCATGCGTCTTATGAGTATGTGCGCTAGTTTGTGTGTGTGTGTGTGTGTGTGCGCTCGCGTCTCATATGAGTATGTGCGCGTGTGTGTGCGCTCGTCTCATATGAGTATGTGCGCGAGATTGTGTGTGCGCGTCTCGTGTGTGTAGAGTTTGCGTGTATGTGCGTGAGCGACTTTAGGTGTGTCGTTGTGCATTTCATATGTAGCCTATTTGTTTGAGCATTCAGCAGTGTACATGTATGTTTGACTACTTAGTATATGTGTATGCAAGTGTTTCATGTATGTGTGTCAGTGTGTGTGAATGAAGTTTGATTTAAGCCCTAGATGGCGCCTCATATGAGGGAGAGAGCACGAGCGAGAGGTAGTGTTGCGCGAATGCGCTATGGCGCTCTGCAATCAAATACGATTTTAAATAGGCTCAGTAAAAAAAAAGAATAATAACTAAAAAAAAACATTCGAAAATCAACGTGTGGCAGAGAGTTGTCATCCAGTCTCTTTGGTAGAGAGAGAGAGAGAGAGAGACGAGGAAAACAAACAAGCATGCAAATGGAATTATCGCGGCCGGAAAAATTATCGAGCTCATTTTTTTTTATCGTGCGATTAATTGATTTATTGATTATCGCGACAGGCCTAGTTGTGGCTAAGAACAAAATGTGTGTATATTGAATATGGTGTGTTTCAGGGCTGCTCTGTGTGCTTCAGTGCTGTACAGAGAGACTTGGGTAATAAGCTCAGCTGGTCTTCAGGTTTTGCTCAGGAAGCACGTCAAGAGCTGACATAAAATCCCCCGTTTCCAGCTGTCAAGCTTTTACCAACAGAAGACCTCACATCTCCTTTTCACAACCAAACCCTCATACCAACAGCGCAGGAGAGTTTGGAGTTTCTATGAGATCTGTGTGTGAACTAATATTACAGCAGTGGGGAAAAGCCATCTTATGTGACTAAGAAGTTAAATCAGCACAAAGCTGTTCAAAATCGGGCCCGCGGGCAAATCCAGTCTGCCACGAGTATCAATGACCTCCTGCTAAAATCTTTTAAAGACTTTCTTTTGAGAATTCAATACCTGCTTCTGTGTCTGCACTGCAAGAGTAATGAAACAACCTCTCCCATTCAAATAAATGAAGCACTTCGAGAGACACGGCTCTTGTCTACACTCAGACAAATGACTCAAAGCATTTTTTTTTTTTATAGAAATGAATACTTTTATTCTGCAAGGATGCATTAAATAAAAAAATATAGCAAAGACAAAATCTGTGAATAAATACTGTTCTTTTGAACTTTTAATACAAAAATGTGTCTTGAGCAGCAAATGAGCATATTAGTAATGATGCTGAAAATGCAGCTTTACCATCACAAAATGCCTTACATTTTAAAATATATTAAAAGTCATATTTCCAAATATTATTGTTTTTACTGTTTTTTCAGCCTTGTTGAACATAAGAGACTTTCAGAAACATAAAAAAATCTTACTGACCCCAAACTTTCCAAACCAATCATTCACTTTTTCTTCAGGAGGTGTTTAAATCTAGTTTACCAAATGCCTTGAAAGTGGGCACAAATGATTTAAATGAAATGTTAGTACCTTTTCAATTTATAATTGAACCTTCCAATTTTGAGTTAAAAGCCCAGATCTTTAACTAATAAGATTCCATTTAAACATTAATTTTTCATTTTTCTGTAGTGCATGCTTTTCTATCAAGCAAAATCCTAGATAAGTCAGGTCTTTGTGCGTAAGGAGGAATACATGTGTGTGTGTGTGTGTATGTGTGTGTTTCCAGGTGTCACGGTGAGCTTCAGTGCTGTCCAGTCTACTGTGTGATATCTGAGATGAGAGATGAGAATCTGTGGGTCGAGGAGCTGCACTGTTGTGTGATTGTCTGATTGATGATCAATTTCATGAATATTTATACCTCATTAAGCACTTGTTTGTGTGATAGATACGTCAAGAGAAATGGAGCCACAGCGCAGACAGCCGTAGAAAATACACTGCTGATCTACTGTTCAGGCTACATGCACAGGAAGGGAAAAACAAGCATTTTGCTTTAGTTTAAAGTCTTATTTCAAATGTCTAAGGGTTTTTTATGGTACTCGCTTTGCACTCAACTGAATTTCTGAATTAGGTTTTTGTTAATCTTCCTCAGGGATATTTAAATTATGCAGCTCATGGGCCAAAATGTGCACCAGGGGCCAGTGAATAAAAATGACCCGCTAATAGCCGATACATATGGTTTAAAAATGTGCAATAACCAACATTTACAGCTACATGTGCTACATCAGCCTCATATTTATATCCATTTTAATTTATATCAGAAGTGCTGGTCAGACCCTTTTCATTTTCCAAACCAATGTAGATATATTTTAGTTACTAGATATGTATTTTATTCAAATGAATTAATCATTCTAAAGATAATACAATTTAATAAATTTATGCTAATGTCTCATCTTTAAATGTCTTAAACCTTCAGAAATCAACACTTAATATTCAAGAAAATTTGACTTCAATTCATCTGTAAAATCAATAATACCCCTATCCGTCCATCAGTCCGTTTTGCTAAATGAAATTCACACATTTGAGAATGCTGTAAATGTCCTGTCACTTTGGGCCACTCAGTGATGACAGTATTTGCATAGTGATGCATTGCTTCATAATAATTAAAAAGGAAATGTGACTTGAAATGAATTGAGAAACTTTTTGTGAATTAATCTGATTATCAATTACAGTGTTCTAGGTGGTTGCTAGGCTTTTCTAAATGGTTGCTAGGGTGTTCTAGGTGGTTGCTAGACTTTTTTAAATGGTTTCTAGGGTGTTCTAAGTGGTTGCTAGGCTTTTCTAAATGGTTGCTAGGGTGTTCTAGGTGGTTGCTAGGCTTTTTAAAATGGTTTCTAGGGTGTTCTAAGTGGTTGCTAGGCTTTTCTAAATGGTTGCTAGGGTGTTCTAGGTCAGGGGTCCTCAAATAGCAGACTGTGGTCTGATTCTGGACCCTAGCTTGGTTCCAACCGGACCACGAGACATAATGATCCGGTAGGACCATCAAAACAATGGAGCGGTTCACGCCACAAGCCCTCAGGGCTGTTTATGATAATGATCTTTTGGCGCTATATCCTCTAATATTTATATCTAGAGCAAAACACTCTTCATTAAAGCCCTTTCCATTCTGTGCAAGTTGCTTCTCTATCCCGCCAAAGACGCTAAAGCGCCACATGAGGAGCCGCAGATAATGTAGTTATTTTAACTACAGTAGCAAAAACAAAATAAGTTGATACTTTCGCTAAACAGTGCAGAAAACGAGAATACAACAAATACATTTTTAAATATCTGTCATACATGACTCAGAAAAAAGTCTTGTCAAAAAATTGTCGTTCTACATTTAGTGTTATTAATCGGCATGTTAAGAGCATTTCATAATAAACAATGTTATAAATGGGAAGACGGCAAAAACTTTTGAAATTACTAGTTGACTTTGTTTTCTGTTCATTTTTTGTTTTGATTATGTATATTGTTTGTTTTTAGTAGAAAGGCCTACTTAACAAAATATGAAAATTGTTCAGACTTTAAGAAGAAACCCCTGAACTCCCATACCGTATCTCTTCTGTCACATGACCTTCTAGGTATATAAATGTAAAAATACATTTTTACACCTTTTAATATTCAAAATCATTTAAAAAATAATAATCCTAAACAAAGTACTACTGCTGCTTAGATGGAAATTTATAACTATTCCAAATATCATAATTATAATTATACAGTATATTATAATTATCATAAAGACCTTTTAGAAAAAAAATTGTATCACAGTAGAAAAATATGAATTTTATTTTCTGTATGAAGATTTTTTGTTGTTTGTAACCTTTTATTCATTCTAGTATGTTATTTATGGAATGTATATGTATGTTTTTGTCATGGCATTACGCATCTACTACGATTACTACTACTCTTTTAACATGTATTGTGAATCTGAAGTGCTCCAGGTTCACTCTATCTTGATATTTGCGTAATTCCGAACATGTTTTACCATACAAACTTACTGAGATGAGAGCGCTTCTCTTGCTCTCTCATACTGTGTGAAAGTTTCTGTGTGCGCGCATATTCATATCTAAGAATTTTGTGCAGTTCTATTTAATGCAGTCAGACTACAGATGAATGTAGGACGGGATTTTTCACACACACTCTGGCATTTTCGCTGTTGCAGATCACGTCTCAGTTGGAGGCTTGGGGGACAGTTTCTACGAGTACCTGCTGAAGGCCTGGATCATGTCAGACAAAAGTGACGAGGAGGGAAAGAAGCTCTACTACGATGCCCTCCAGGTAAAGTCCATTTTTTACAGAGAGAAAAGACCAGAGAAATGTTACATTCTATTGCCGATTTGATCAAATGGCCGGACCGCTGCTGACTAGACATCCATGTTTCTTGGAGGATGCCTTAAGGGATTTGTGTCAGCAAAATAGTGAGGAAACAATATTGTTACATTTTTACTTAAATTAGTAAACAATTGTGGTTTTAGTTGATGCCAGGGTTTAACTAAATTCAAAGTTATTTATTCCAATACAAGTATGCAATAAAACATAATTACGTAATTAATTTTGGCTAATTATGCCTGTTTATTTCCTGAAATGTAGAATACATTTTGTTTAGGTCCAAGAGTCCAAAACTGTCAAAACAATTAACACTATCACTGATTTTCACCTGAACTATCACCTGAATTTTCACACATTATTATTTTTTATTTATTTAAAATAAATTAATCTCCTGGATGTATTTTGAAGGTTTGCTCTATTTTAAATGGGTAGTGCATTTTATGAAACTAACTGTTCTTCCACTGTGGTCCATAAAATGAAAGGTAATTTATTAAATATAATGAAAATATTTAAAATATTTTAATATGTCTGTTTATGGGAAATTCATACTCAAAAAATGTAAAAGTATTATTTAAAAATACAAGGCTTTCATTTCATTTATACTGTATGTCCTTAAATTCAATTCTGCATCTTGTTCGCTAGCTCAATTTCAAATCAAATTTTTTTTTTTTTTTTTGTAGAGCGATCCAGATACACTTCAATAAAACAAAAAACTAAAATAAAACTGAAATATCTATTCTTAAGGCTCGATTGTCATTCACAAATTAAATTTAATATCTAGTTGGACTAAAGTTTATGTAGTGCTAGTTCTGTATTGTTGAATGTTTCCCCTCAAGTTTTCATGTCCAGTTTTTCCAGGAAAGAATCTGCATTGCAAATGTTTTTTTTTTTTTTATTGCCCTTAGCTTGAACATCTAGAAATGTGTCTTCTGCATGTTTTTAGGTGTTGGAATTCCTCTTCAGTGTTCGTGTGTGTGTTCGTGTGTGTGTTCGTGTGTGTGTTCGTGTGTGTGTGTGTGTGTGTGTGTGTGTGTGTGTCTGTCCACGCTGCCACCAGCGTTCTGCTGAAGCTGTCTGTGAGAGCTTTGGAAAGCTGGTGCAGACTGATTGTTACAGACCACAAACTCAATCCTCACTTTCATTAGAGAGGACCATCTCAACCTGCCTAAGATAATGTTGTCCCTCTGGCCGTCTGTCTGGGTGGCTCCCTGGAGTGACTCAAACACACACACACACACACTGAACTCCAGGCCAATCATCAAAGAAAAGTGCATTATTTCGGTCACCTTCAGAAAGGGCTTATAAAATTGCCATTGTGTCCACCATTTTACCCAGGCGTTCATTACCGCTATATAAAGCTCTTTCTCAGGCCTTTAACTCTCTCTATACTGCCTGATTTCACCTAATTTATCTCACTAACCATAGGGTGCTCAATCATCTCCTTTCATCCACACTTCTCAGCTGTAGCATTCAGTTATTTGCACCATTGGGAAAAATAAGCACATTACGGCAATGACTGTTGACGTATCGCAGTAGATTGAGTTCCTGTTGTTTAAGCAATGCTTAATGCTAAAGTCTTCATTTTTGTGCATAACAGTGTTGGGGGAGCTACTATACAACTAGCATTCCAAGCTACGAACTAGTGTCATTGGAATACGGTTGTAATCAAAATTATTCAACCCCAATTGCAAATCTTACAAGACTTTCAGATTTACAGACTTTCAGCTGTTTGCAGTGAACAAATCAAACAAAAGATATTGAAATAGCTCAACACATCAAATGTTGAAAAAGTGGTTTCCCTAAATTCAACTGAAAATGCATTTTTTAATGACTTCTGCAGTCTCAAAATTATTCATTCCTCACAACGACACAAATCTGCAAAATGGGTGTTGTCTCCAGCACACCTGATGCAACTAATCAAGGGCTTCATTAGTTGCACCAGGTGTGCTTGAGCTAGAACACATGAAATATCTGAACTGGCTAGGTTTGTTGAGTGTCACATTTGACTGCATGTTAGAAATATGTCTCAAAAGATAAGTTAAAAGAATGCTCCAAAAAGTTGAGAGAAGAAATGTTCCTAAATGTTCCTAGAGACACCATTGGAAGCCAGATAGCAAACTGGCATTGAATCAGCGTGGAAACAATGTTTCTTGAGACATCGAAACAACGTTGATCTCCGACGTTGATCCGGTATCGTTTTGCTCATCGAAATAACGTTGAATCAACGTCAGATACGCCATTCAAAACTAACGGAAAATCGATGCAATTGGTTTGCTTTCCTAACGTTGAAACCATGTTGGTTGAAACAACGTTATAGAATCAACACATATTCAACATAAAATCGATCTAATTGGTTTGCTTGCCTAACGTTGAAACGATGTTGATTTCAGTTGGGTGAAACGATGTGGTGTAGGCACCATTTTAGTTCACCATTTTAGTCACACTACCTGGACGAGGCAGAAAAAAGAAGCTATCAATGGCTGCAGCCAGATTTCTGAGAAGGCAGGTTTAGAAAAACCCTAGAGTGACTGCTAAAAGACTTTCAGCTTTCCACATTAAGGCATATACTAAACGCTTGCGGTTTCCATGCCAGAACTAAGATGTACACCCCTACTGACCCAAAAGCACAAGAAAAGTCTCTCAAAATCATATAAATGAGCCACAGAAGTTTTGGGATTCTGTTCTGTGTAGTGATGAAACAAAACTGAAACTTTTCGGCCCTATGGGTCAGCAGTGTGTCTGGAGGAAGCAGAATGAAGCATATGCTGAAAAGAACAAGAGTTAAGCACGGTGGGGCTCGGTGATGCTCTGCGGCTGCTTTGCATATTCCGGCACTGGAAACCTGCAGCGTGTGGAAGGCAAGATGGATTGATTGAAGTAAATCCTAGGAGAAAATGTCATACCGTCAGTGAAGAAGCTGAAGTTTGGGCATCATTGGACCTTACAACAGGACAATGATCCCAAGCATACTTCAAATTCCACCAAGGCTTGGTTGCAGAAGTCGTCCTGGAAGATTCTACAGTGGCCATCGCAGTCACCTGACTTGAACCCCATAGAAGATCTCAGGTGAGATTTGAAGAAGGCGGTTGCAGCACACAAACCCAAGAATATTACTGAACTGGAGGCCATTGCTCATGATGAACGGTGTCTGGTTAAACATCTCGTTTGCAGAAGGGCATAACAGCAAAAGAGTATTCTACTAAGTGCTAAAGATGCTTGCCATGAAGGGGTTGAATAATTTTGAGACTATCATTAAAAGTAGCATTTTCAGTTGAATTTGGGGAAACCACTTGAAACATTTGTTTTGTTGAGCCATTTCAATTGACCCTTCGCTAACCCCCACCCTCCCTAGTTACTGTTGCTACGCCTGTCAAGCTTTCGCGCCTGGCACGTCTATTACAGTGTGTATGCACCGGTGTCAGACATTCCCAATGAGATAATTAGTAATTTTTGGCGAACATGTGAAATATCTGAGAGAGCAAGATAAAAGGGACTGCAGTATGCATTCGAGGGATATATCCATGACATATGCAACCGATTAGAGAATAATTTCATAAAAATTGGAGCTAAAGCCTATAGTCCCAGCGCAAACAGCAGCGCCTCATACGCTGACCATTCAAATGGGAAAAACACAAATTGAGGAACAGCTGTGTTCGTGCACAGCAGGGTAAGTGAAATGTGAAAATAATCTAATAATTATAAATCAAACAGTTTATCCATAAATCTTGTGGAATAACACTAACACCGGGAGAGCCGCGATCGGATTGGGTTAAAGTTACTCAGTCAGGGGTAGTAGGCCGTCGATTAACAAAATGCTGAAATATATTTTAAAGTATGTCAGTGAGCCTCCGTCTTGTCTTTAATCGTCTTATTTTACGTTAAAATATATGCATTATGAACAAAGAACCGTCATTATTTCCAAGCAATAGGTGTTTTTGTTAATCCTGTGGACATGTAGTTGTGAATGGGTTCTCCACACTGCTGATCCACACATCATTTCTCACCTTGGCTTTTAGATTTTCGGGAAGGAAAAAAATTCCACTCCCCCGTCCAAACTTTTAGGATACCGGGTATCAGATTTGCACAATCCATACGCACAACGCTTCGGCATGTTTCCCTCGCTCGAAAGCTTGCCAGACCTCCCGCGCCTAGTTACGGTTGCTAAGACACGATTGGCCAGTGGCGATTTTCAGGCGTGGCTTAGCGAAGGCTTGATTACTTTTATTTGATTTGTTCATTGTAAACAGCTGAAAGTCTGCACATTTTGCAAATAAACCTGATTTGCAATGTGGGTTGCATAATTTCGATTACAACTGTACTTAATTCTGCTCCCTTGTGGCATTCAGGCAGCTGATTTCATTCACAATTTTTCTACATTTTTAAAGTTACGATGATTCTTAAAAGTGCTGGACCCCTGTCTACCAATCCTCTATGTCATGTGAAAAGATACATTTTATAAATGTTTAACTTTTTTTTTTTTTTTGACAAGCACATCTCACAGTACAGAATGTGATTTATTTCTCTGTGTGCTGTGGCAGGAGAGTAGTTACTGTGGTCTACTGCGGTTTCATGCATCAATCCGCACTCTTTTTCTTTTGGATAATAAAAGATGAACTCAAATCAATATTTATATGTGATTTATTTTTATATTTGATTTATTTAATGAATATTTCATGTCCATCTATGAATTTAATTAGCACAGCAGTAATACACAGGATAATAAACTGCCATTCATTATCGCAGTATATATCCTTTTGGGTGATGCAAGATCCAAAATCGAACACTTGAATCCAGCATTCTCATGCTATAGAGAACATTTTTTAATAAGGCGAGATACGGCAGGCAAAAACAGTTTTTTTTTTTTTTCACTGGTCAATTTTGAGATTTTGGGATATTTGTCTTCAATAACGTCTTCTTTCAGACTTGTGGTGAAAAAAAAAGTCAGAAATACACATTTAGGTCTTTATTTTACTACACTTTGTCTGTTTGCGTGTGTAGATTTCTCATAAATTCATCAAAAGTTGGCGTTTTAAATCATCCCTCCGCTCCGCGAGCGCTGCCGGCACTGCTATCACACACACCGTTAGAAAGCTCTCTCTCTCCTGTCATCACACACACCGTTAGAAAGCTCTCTC
This sequence comes from Gila orcuttii, assembly GCA_026230005.1. Classification (NCBI taxonomy): domain Eukaryota; kingdom Metazoa; phylum Chordata; class Actinopteri; order Cypriniformes; family Leuciscidae; genus Gila; species Gila orcuttii. Next base: position 45,426,290 of record JAPDVR010000012.1, read on the forward strand.
TCTCCTGTCATCACACACACCGTTAGAAAGCTCTCTCTCTCCTTTCATCACACACACCGTTAGAAAGCTCTCTTTCTACTCTACAATGCTGTCGCATCCAAATATGGTCATTTCCTTTTTATCAGCAACCAATCGTGAAAGTGAAAGGGCGGATTTAACTCTAAATGCGCAATCTCATTTTACAATATAAATCTTTAAAGCCCGTTTTCTCAAAATGACTTTTCTCTCATACTCCAAGTCCAAAATCTCCACTTCAGTAGCACCTATATACACCAAAGTTTTGTACCTAGTTATATTATGAAGACATTTACAGAGGGATTTGTAAATATATTATTCCTAGCCTGATTTTTATAACATTTTTTTTTCAAAAAAACATGGCGAAAATCATTTTTTTAAGGCTATTGACAGTATATTCTGATTTACAGGAAAACAAAAGTAGATATCCATAAATCCCGCTGTAATTATTTTCCCATCTAATATGTGAACACAATGAAAAAAATATTTTGAACCTGGCTTTATCCAATATTCAGATTTTGTTTTTTTTAAATATATGCAAATTAGTGCATATTTAATTAGATAATGCCTAATTTGCATATTTAAACATTAAATTACAGATAACTTGTAATACATTTTTTTCTCATCTTAATGTAGGTAATCAACTGGGAAAGTTTCATGGTGATATCTGATAGTTAAAACTTTTATCCTATTCACCTGTAGTGTCTCGCCTTAATTACTCATCTTACCCTTTAATTCAATTAGACAAAAAAAAAAAAACCTTGACAAAAATTCTATCATTACATGACCAACTACAATACATTATTCAACATACAAAAAAAATAAAATAATTGTAAGGTAGTACTGTTACTACTTTCAGTCTCTCCACAACACTGATGCCATATTTATGATGAAATAAGATTACAAAGGGTGTGATGTAAGAAAAAGAGAGTCAGATGCTTTACTTATTTCCTTTGGTACCATGGTGATGAAGTCTCCAGTTTTCCATTCAAATGCACCGGAGCCCTTTTCCAGACAGATAAGAATCTCATTTCCCATGTGTGTGATGTTTCTGTAAATACACATCGCTGGCACACAGCTGTGACCCTGAAATCTGCCATGATCTTCCTTACTCTGGGCCTTGAACTCTTCTTACGATGCTTTTGAGAGAAATCACACCGAAGCCTTGAATGCCCTTGTTTGCATTTGTTTTATTTACCTAATACAAAAGAGGACAAAGTTCATTTTAACCCACACAGTATAAATAACCACAGAGTGAAGAAATTGGCATTGAAAACAACTTAGTGACCTCTATTCTTCATTTTCTGTTCCGTATGCAGGCGATTGAAAAGAATTTGATCCGGAAGTCAAGTGGAGGGTTGACATATATCGCAGAATGGAAAGGCGGACTCCTGGAGCATAAGATGGGTCACCTGACCTGCTTCGCCGGTGGTATGATTGCTTTAGGAGCAGACGGAGCGCCCGATGATAAGACGGGTCACCAGATGGAGCTCGCGGCTGAGATCGCCCGCACGTGTCATGAGTCTTACTCCCGAACAAGTGAGTGACAGCTTTGAAAAGGCTGAAACAACAAATATTAAACGTTTCCAGCAACAAAAAAACAAAAGATGCTTGATTATACAGACATTTTCTTGATATAGTTTGAATAGTGCAGTGCAAGTGCAGACACCCTGAAATAAGAAGTAATGTTTTGTGTAAAGAAAATTAAGCTTATTTTCTACCATTTTTATTTTCTATTTTTCTTGCCTACCGATTATGATTGCAAAAAATAATTCTAATTCTCGTTATTGTATTGTGAATAAATTTTTGTTGTAGTAAAGTATTTATTTTGTTATATTATCTTTTATTTACTTGTATTATTATATTTATTTTGTTATATTATCTTTTATTTACTTGTATTATTATTTTTAATTTATTATTTTTTATTTCTTTTTTTATTCAAATTACTGTATAACAGTAAATCAAAAGTGCTCAAGGGTAAAATGGTAATTACGGAAATAAGAATTATTGATTTATTTAAACTACGGTAATGAGTTTGTGTGGAAAATTGTGACATTAAAACAAAACAATATATTTAAGTAAATATTTAAATTATACGTTTATGCATAGGTTTGTCTAACATTCATTATATACAGATTATGTGATGTATTTTTCCACATCGTTGCATTGGCAACAGATTTGTTACTTTTCTAGTCAAGTATTTTCGTTTGCTGACTCTGCTCAGTGCCAGTTAACCCTGAACACACACACACTCAAATCCCTCTGGCACTCGTTAAACACACACACATTCGTAGTCATCACCGACGTGTCCATAATGCGTAGGTATTTTTATCTGACGCAGATTAACCAAGGTCCAGATTATGCCACAGCCCTTTATCCACATCCTGATAGTGTTTCTCTTCATCTCAGGAACAATGTAATCCCATAATCCCTTGTCTACATGGACGTTTGAGCGATGAATTTGTCGGCATGCATGTTTCAGGTATGAAGCTGGGTCCCGAGGCGTTCCGGTTCGACGGCGGCGTGGAGGCCATCGCCACACGGCAGAATGAGAAGTACTTCATCCTGAGGCCGGAGGTCATCGAAACGTACATGTACATGTGGAGGTTCACCCACGACCCCAAGTACAGACAGTGGGGCTGGGAGGCGGTACAGGTGAGAACTGTCATGTGGATTTGACACATCACTTATTATGTAATGTCACCAGTACGTGACTGGTTAAACTGGGATGTAGGCTAGACTGTGAGTCACAGTGAGGCTTTATCCCTGCCCTCAGACGCTCCCTGCACTTCAGCATTGCAGGATTAGAGACAATGGAGACCGCCAGGATCTCACAGCCTTGTAATTGTATCATAATGACTTCAGATTGCCATTGTGATTTGTCTGTCCCTTTAGGCGATACATCACATCACTTCCTCCCTCGCTCTCCCTCTGTCATCTATTCCCCTCTCAGTAAAAATGTGCTGGCTCAACTCTTATGGGATGAAAGGCTTGATTCTTTCTTTCCTTCAAAAACTGCTTTGTAAAATCCTAAAACATTCTTTTACACAATCTTTACGCTGCCACAACGCCAATAATTTGGTTGTTATTATGGCACTTTTCACAAATAGGGCACAATTTGCTTTCCCATTACAGAGACACGTCCCATTACTGTTTCATAAACTGTTGTGAGGTTTCTTGCATGAAAAGTGGATAATTTTAAACAAATCAAATGTATTTTTTCTATTTAACTTTGATGTTTATTGATTACAAAAATAGAATTCAATGGTTTTAAACTGTATTCACATATGTTCCAAATTTGGTAAAAAAAAATAAAATAAATAAAGTTTGAAGTATCACTAAACACATGCACATGTTTTATGGAGACTTACCATAGACATGATGATTTTTTAAGTCTTTACTGTCAAATTTGATCAATTGAATGCATCTTTGCTGAATAATAGTGTAAAGACTCAGGGGCGGATCTAATCCATGGGGGAATTTGCATATCATAATTAATAATTGGTAATTAATAATTATTCATACATGTTTGGATTAGATCAGTCTTACATGTTAATAAATCTCCCGCTAAGGGATGATGTGTCATTTTACCTGCATGCATGCATGTGTATCCCTGCAATTAACCACAAGTTGATTGTAATTAATTACACGGACCACGTCTTACAAAACAGGCAAACTTAATTAGCTCAATTGTCAGAATAATATTTGTGGGGATCCACAATATCATCCTACTTTATAGGATTTCAGGAAACGCAATTCTGTGGCCACTAGTATTGGGTTTTCTGCCCTATAAACCAAATACTCTTTAAAGTATCTTTAATTTGTAAAGCTCGTAGCTTAAGTTAGATCTTTGGCACTTAAGGGACTTGGAAAATGAGCAGAGGCAGTACATCAATCAAATGAATATAATGAATTTAATAAGGCAGAACTACTTATGTATTTACTACGTTACAGGAATACATGTATTTACAAACATTAACAGACAATGACAACAACGCGGGGCGTTTGGACAATGGATACACGTGTGAGAGAGAGAGAGAGGGGGAGAGGGAGTGAGAGAGAGAGAGAGAGAGAAGAGAGAGAGAGAGAGAGAGAGAGAGAGAGAGGAGAGAGAGAGAGAGAGAGAGAGAGAGAGAGAGAGAGAGAGAGAGAGAGAGAGAGAGAGAGAGAGGGGGAGAGGGAGTGAGAGAGAGAGAGAGGGGGAGAGGGAGTGAGAGAGAGAGAGAGAGCATTGGCAACATTCACCCTGACAGTCACCTGTCTGTAACAACACGAAAACATCATCTTAATGCTTCTTAGAAGCTCTATAAAGAGATATACTTGCACAAATTTCTGGGTCTCTCTGTGTCGCGGCATTCCTGTGCGAGCGGAGTCCTTTAGGAAGCGTCACGTGGTGCTTCTTGGCGCGCGTGTTGAACGGAGGTTCAAAGTCTTTGGGGTAACATTACCAAAGGAAAATAGTTCGGCTAAGTTCGTTTCACTTCGTGGAAGTGAACAGAGTCGACTACGGAAAACAAAACTTTGACTACCAAAGAAAAGAAATAAAGATCTCTACGGGGAAATCACGCGGAGTTAACGTTACATCTTTGCAGGGCTGGTGAAGAAACGCGCGTGCCTCTCTCGGTCCGGCGCGTCACGTGGTCACGTGCGTGTGTTTCTCCTTCAAAGCGAGCGCGCGCTCGTTTGAAGGTCCCCTGTAGATGGATTTGCTGAAGAGATATGTCATGCGGTGTTCGTTTCACTCGTCGATTGGAATTCAACACGGAGGCTTATCTAAGACTGAAAAACACAAACTAAACTAGAAACAAATAAAAGAAAGGCGAAGAGCTCGCCCGGAGGCGAGACGTTACATTATGACACGAGGACAAGAGAAGTAAAAGCGGGATAAACTGGTATTCAGTCCTTTTGAAGACCTGACGTTTCCGCCTTCTTTTGGAAGAGGGTCCAATCAGGAGCTGTCCCTTTGGAGGGAATTTTTATGATCCTTTGTGTTCTAACCAGGCAATTAAATCTCTAGTTTCATTGGGTGTTTAAGAGAAGAATCTTCACAATTCTTATAATACTAATGTGTCACAAAGTTTAGCAAAATGTAATGTCAATTAACAAATGGGGAATGAAAATTGGAGTTTATCGAGACCAAACTTGCCACAAATGGATTTGGTTAAACATTAGTTGGCAAAGTTTGAAACATTATCCCATTAGAGTTGTCGAGAAACATGGACCAAACCACAAAAAGGCAACTCATGAAATAGGGAACTTAGATACATTGTTCATACAATTCTCAAATGGATATATAATAGCATATATATATATATGAATACAGGATTCATTTCTCCTCCTTGGTTAGAATTCGGAGAGAGCCACAGCTCTGTGAACATTCCTTTGGGTCGTAAACGCTGTTATCTAAGAACTCCAGTGATGTTAGTTTTGGTCTCTTTTCACTCCAAAGATGGAAAACATAGTAAACTATATTTTACTGGATATTACTGTACGTATTCTGATTGATCACACCGAAAGCATTCTGGAGGTGTCCAGAACTATGTGTACAAGTTATGAGAATAGACAGTTATATTTAAAAATGCATAATGAAGGTATTTATAATTCACTTTAAGCTACGATAAAATCATAGTCATTCCAATGTGGCATGGGCAAATGGACACACATAAAAACACATCGAATATATCTGGTTAAATGTCTTTTAGAAAAAGAATTTTCTTTCTCTTTAGAATCCTTCTTTGGGAAATTCCAGTCAGTCATAAAAATGTCTCGTAACTGGACACCACGCTCTGTCCTGAGCGGGCTTCACTTGTGGGGGATGCGTGTGTGGTTGTGTGTGGGTTAATTTACATTCAAAGATTTTTGGTCTTTAGCAGGATGTATTTAGTTATTCAGATTCACCCTCTTAGCCCAGTCCCTACAATAGTAATTTATTTAAAAACTTGGTATTCAAACAAACACCTAAATCCTGAGTATTAAACTTTAGTACATAAATTGTCCCACACATTTTTTTTCTGTTGTAAATCATGAGGCTCCTTTAGGTAAACTATGCTACACTATAAATTTTTTTGAGTGATTGGACCTACTATTTATGCTTGACTGTCAGTAAAACAGGCTGAATCTCCCATAGACTTACACTGAAGGAGCAGCCCCAGATATATATCTAGAGACCAGAATATTATACAGGCAGGAAACTTTGATCAGGGTCGGAGCTAAACTCTGCAGAAAAGTTGCCAGAATTGCCCAGCCCTGTCATATAGACTTGGAAGCAGTGTTGTGCCTGAACGCGTTCATTGAACGATAGTTCATGAACCCGTACATATTTTGGGCGAACGTGAACTGAACGTACTGTATCCCTGCCTGATGAACGTTACTGTGAACTCGTTCATTCTGTTGTCCGTGAACGGCAGCTCTCTCAGTTTAACATCGTTCAATAGAGTGCAGGATTTCTATAGAGCGAAAACCCGACTAAAACGCACCGTAAACTGGCCTTAATATGTAATGGAAAAACAGCAAATCTGGCAACACCAGCCGCCAGTGTCGCACCGCCACAAGAGGCGTCGTATGATCATTTAAACGAGTTTTATGACAAGGTTGGTGAGGATGGGAAAAATCTTACATTTCTGTGCAAACTTTGCCCGCTGATAAAATAACTGCTGTCTGTGGTTCTATATGGAAAAATTTGAAAAATAATAGCTTGCAGCAACATATGGGAAAAAGAACTATGAACTAGTTCAAAATTTTTAAGTTTGAACTATGAACTAGTTCATTTTTAAATTTGTGAACTGAACTTTGAACTAGTTCATGTAGAAAGTGAACTTTCCCAACACTGCTTGGGAGTGGGGTTCTTTTGAATGGAGCCAGTAAACACCTTTGCATTGGTGTTCTGTCTCTGAAAATCAAATGTACATGCAGTTGCTAGGAATTACATTGATACTGACAGTGCATTTATATCTCTATCTCAGGCTCTGGAGAAGTACTGCAGGCTGGAAGGGGGTTACAGCGGAGTAAGAGACGTCTACGCCAGCACTCCTAACCATGATGACGTGCAGCAGAGCTTCTACCTGGCTGAAACACTCAAGTGAGTACAGCACACACACAGGTGACTGTGGTGCAGGGTTGAGAAAACTTCTTGCATAATGCTTAAAAGCTTATAGCTTTTAAATTTATTAGTTAAACACCTTTTATTTTCTTTTTTTGCGACACTATATTCATGACAGTTAAGCACATTTCTCCCAAAATTTTGTATTACTGCAATCAGTATGTATACATACATACATAAGTGTGTGTGTGTGTGTGTGTGTGTGTGTGTGTGTGTGTGTGTCTGTCTGTGTGTCTGTCTGTGTGTCTGTCTGTGTGTGTGTGTCTCTGTGTGTCTGTGTGTGTCTGTGTGTGTCTCTGTGTCTGTGTGTCTCTGTGTCTGTGTGTCTCTGTGTCTGTGTGTCTGTGTGTCTCTGTGTCTCTGTGTCTGTGTGTCTGTGTGTCTCTGTGTCTGTGTGTCTGTGTGTCTGTGTCTCTGTGTCTGTGTGTCTCTGTGTCTGTGTGTCTCTGTGTCTCTGTGTCTGTGTGTCTCTGTGTCTGTGTGTCTCTGTGTCTGTGTGTCTCTGTGTCTGTGTGTCTCTGTGTCTGTGTGTCTCTGTGTCTGTGTGTCTCTGTGTCTGTGTGTCTCTGTGTCTGTGTGTCTCTGTGTCTCTGTGTCTGTGTGTCTCTGTGTCTCTGTGTGTCTCTGTGTCTGTGTGTCTCTGTGTCTGTGTGTGTCTCTGTGTGTCTCTGTGTCTGTGTGTCTGTGTGTCTCTGTCTGTGTCTGTGTCTGTGTGTGTCTCTGTGTCTCTGTGTCTGTGTGTCTCTGTCTGTGTCTGTGTGTGTCTCTGTGTCTGTGTGTCTGTGTGTCTGTGTGTCTCTGTGTCTGTGTGTGTCTCTGTGTCTGTGTGTGTCTCTGTGTGTCTCTGTGTCTGTGTGTCTCTGTGTCTGTGTGTCTCTGTGTCTCTGTGTCTGTGTGTCTCTGTGTCTGTGTGTCTCTGTGTCTGTGTGTGTCTGTGTGTCTCTGTGTCTCTGTGTGTCTCTGTGTCTGTGTGTCTCTGTGTCTCTGTGTCTGTGTGTCTCTGTGTCTGTGTGTGTCTCTGTGTGTCTCTGTGTCTGTGTGTCTGTGTCTCTGTGTCTGTGTGTCTCTGTCTGTGTCTGTGTGTGTCTCTGTGTCTGTGTGTGTCTCTGTGTCTGTGTGTCTCTGTGTCTCTGTGTCTGTGTGTGTCTCTGTGTCTGTGTGTGTCTGTGTGTGTCTCTGTGTCTGTGTGTGTCTCTGTGTGTCTCTGTGTCTGTGTGTCTCTGTGTCTCTGTGTCTCTGTCTGTGTAAAGTAAATATGCATATATGTAAGGAATAATTGACTCCGGGCCGTTGAATTATTAGAAAAATAATGCACACCCGAGGTGGTAATGCGGTCACGAAGCGAAGCCGTTACACCTCGGGTGTGCATTATTTTTCTAATAATTCAACGGCCCGGAGTCAATTATTCCGCTTATACTACAGTTACCACACCTCAAAACATTGTTCAGATGATGTATTTCAAGATGTTTTTTCATTAAAACGCTCTTGTATGTAGGACTATTTTCTTTTACGCATCTAATCCCATGCCTCCCTTGCTAATTCCAAAACGCCATTTTAGAGTTAGTAACGGAGGTTTGAGCCACTGATAGACTAATGATGGGACACACATACGACTTGCTGAAAAATTCTGACTGTTTCCATCGACTGTAGCAGATTTTAATCACAGAGATTAGAGAGAGCGAGAGAGAGAGCGAGAGAGAGAGATGTTGCAATAATGAGACAAAAAAGCATGTGTCAATATTATTATTTATTTATTAATTCAATTTGTTTTAATTCATTCATTCTTTTTTTCTATTATTGACAGTAGACTAGCCTAATAAATGAGAAACAAAGCTCTTTTAACAAGTAGGCCTATCAATAATTATTTATTTATTATATTATCTGCAGTAATTATGAAAACCCGTGCAGCAGGACTATCAATTTATTTATATATTCAGTTTAATTTTCTATTGATTATAGATAGGACTATATACTTTATTCATTAAAATTAAACTGTATGTTTCCATTGATTGTGAAGTTAGACATCGAAAATTGCAGATCAAGCGCATGTGGCTGCATGTTTTTTCTTGTTATTAATTGTATCCTATTTTCCGTTATTACAATCAATATGTGTGTATGTGTGTATATGTGTATAATGTAAATATGTATTATTGTAATTATTATTGCAATGGTAATGTATGTTGTACTGTGTAGAATGAATTCTGATTCACATACTATACATTTATTGCTGTGATTTGTTACAATAATCCAGTAAAACAAATTGTATTATATTAATAAGAATCTAATTAGAATCATCAGTCAGAATAATGAGGGGGAAACATAAAACTAATGAGAATTTGGAGAACTGTGCTTAATTGTCATAAAAAATAATGTTACAGTGCAAAACAAACATCTTAATAGACTTGATTTTCTCTATGAAAACGGTTGTATTTGTCTTTTGATTTTTTGGGGGAATATATAATAAGTTTGTGAAAACATATTTGTGTATTAGAGCACTGAGGTTGAGTCCTTGAAATCAGATTCAGAAAACAGCCAGCCAATTAGTTTGAGATTTTTCAGAAACCTCTTGCCACTTTGTTGTGCTGTAAATATAAAATGTTCTGTAAATTATCCAGAATTATAGTGCATGTTGTAAGAGTCTGAGACTAACTTGTGTTTCTGCAATGATTGACTAAAGTCACTGTGAAGTGACTGAGACTCAAGACTGTGACGGTTGGAACTCATTCACAGGGTTCCTTATCGCACAACATTCATCATTAACGACACTGATAAATGAAAGGAATGAATAAAGAACAAGTATTTTACTCCGTCAGGGCCCAGAATGAAGAGCTGAGTAGTTCGAGAGGTCACAATGCACTTCTGTATCCTGTTTTTTTGGGTAGCTTTTCCCAGTTCTCTTTCAGTTTGATTGCGGTTTAAGAGGAAATCACAGTTCGAGTCTCACCCTGCCACGGAAGACAGTGGTTCTCCATTTCTCCTTCCTTTAATACTCTGCAGGAGTGCTTGCCCTTTGGCCAGGAGGAGCACAATGCACACAATTGAAGACAGAAAAGACTTGAGTGAGCGCATCCAGAAACCCCTGCTTTCAGCTTTTCATTCGCTCTTATTCTGGTTGTTTCTCGTTCTGTTGCTTTTGGCTGTGTTTGCCTCTTTTGCACAGTAAGTGCGTATTAAGTAATGAATCTTCTTCAGAGGCAGACTGGCTGGCGGGCTGAGGGATCAGAGTTTCCTGTTCATAGAAATGCTCTCAGTGTGTTTGTGGGCATGACTGTGCTCTTTAACATGCTCACTTCAGCACACTTCATCTGCTCCGCTTCACATGCTGAACCTCTAAAGGGAGAGTTCATGCTAAAAAAAAGAAAATTCGTTCATTTACTCATCCTCGTGTCATTCCAAACCTGTATGATTTAAGGCCCATTCACACCAAGAACAATATAGCGATAACTATTGGCGTCCACACCATCTGCAGTTTACTATAGGCGCATGCTGCAGTTTTGTCATCTGCCGCTTTAAATTATTTAAATCCATTAAAGCAGGATGGATTCTAGATGGCTATCATCATTTTTCAGCTGGAAAAAAAATCGTTTTAAAACGTAATTTTAACTTACTACCGTCGTTATCGTTATAGTTGTGGTGTGGCTTTCCCTATTATCATAGAATAAGAATGATTATATAAACTTTAGTTATTGTTATAGTTATCATCCTTGGTGTGAACTGGCTTTTACTTCCTTTAATATAAAAAGATAATTGAAAGTCAATGGGATCCAAAACAAATTACCGAACATCCATTTTGCTTCATGATTTGGTTTGCCCGGGGTTTTATTAAAAAAAAGTTTTTTTTTTTTTTTTTTTTTTTTTTTGCTGTTTTTGGGATGTAATTAGATTCCGTATTTTGAGGCTTTACTTAAAGGTGCAGTGTGTGATTTTTAGTGGCATCTAGTGGAGAGGTTACGAATTGCAACCAACAGAAGTTATGGTGGCCGACAGGAAGTGATGTCATCGTCTGAGACCGCAGAGAGTAGCCAGTTCAGCAATGAGGTTTCTTTACAAGGATAAATTAAGAAATTGTTTTCTTAATTATTCAGTAAAACTATGTTATTGCGAATATTATTGTTACTTGTTCATCATTGTGTCAGTGTTTTATTCGTTGAACTAAGCTTGCTTCCTTGCACGAAGAGCAACATAGTAACGAAACGCGTTTGTCCGTTTAGGGCCACCGTAGAAACATGTCGGCACATTTCAATGATCGGGAACCCGCGGTGTGTGTAGACAGAAACTGCTCATTCTAAGATAATACAAATATAACGGTTCATTAAGTAAGGTCTTTATACACCACTGAAAACTTCTTTTTTCAAGGTAGTGAGGAAACGCGCTCTGTAGCGCTGTGTGTTCGCTGTCGGCTACGCTAGAAACATGAATACACAATATGTCGACCTCCATAGAAGGGGGCGCCCGCGGTTTTGGAGATATAAATGTCTCATTCTAAGCTAATAAAAACATAACGGTTCATTATGCAAGGTCTTTATACACCACTGAAAACATAGTTATGGATCTTATATTGCATTTCTGTCAATAGATCCTCAGAAATATTACACATTGCACCTATAAGCTTAGCGGCTTCTCAAACAAGGCGAATGGCGAGACTTGAATTTGTCCAGCAGGAATTGATTGGATGGTTGTGGTTTGCTACAGCTGTGATGTCATGTGAGTGACAGGTTGCCAGTAAACACATCATCAGAGAAGAGAAGAGATGTCACTGCAAAAGGGGAAGTTATTTTGATTAAAGATTATGAGGGAACATTAATAAAAAATAAAAAAATGATGTGCACAGATGAATCACACTTCCATTTTGAAGTATTTAAAATTTAAAAGAGGATATTAGCTTGATCACTGTTGGGTCCATTTAACTTGCAGATGCAGTGTGATACTGTTGTCACTTCTGTCATTAAATAAATCCTCTTAGTCTCATTTATAATTGGCCTTATCCTTCCAATTTGTTTCTAGCCAGTGGCAGGGCTTTAAAACTGAAGGTCTGAAGATCTCGCTGGCTGCAAAGCGAGGTCAGGTGTAGTTTAAGCTGCCGGGACTGGTTCATCCAGTGGACACGCGTGATTTAGCTCTAACTCTGGAGGCCTGAGGTCAACAGCTCATATTTTCAGAGAGCCTTTCATCGGCGAATCTCCAGCCAGTGCATGTTCACAGAAGAACCGAGAGGGAGGAAGGGTTACAAACCATTTTATCAAGGTCACAACTTCATCAGGAAAACAGGCGTCAGCATCGCAGTCTCCAGCTAAAGTTTATAGACTGTATTTTAACGAGTGTCATCCGGCCTTCCAAATAAACCTGTGGGTTTTTTTTCCTTGGCTGCAGGTTTTGAATTGTGATCTTCATTTGTGAAACAATATCCTTTAGCTATGACTCTCAGCCAAAGGAAGTAAAATGTTCAGACTTTTTGTAGTCTGTTGGCAGTGTTTTACTTTAATTCATCAGCACTTAGTTGGGAGATGTTCATGTTTTGTTTACGAAGTGAACGTTCAGAATTTAAGAGGTAGATTTATTTATGCAGGTTGACTTTAATGGAGATAATTAGTGATTGTGCATAAGTATTAAATTTTGCCATGTGACTATTCTCACCCCCTTTGTGCTATAGACATGAATGATTTCTTAAATCAAGCAGTTTGTTGATCAGGTGTGCTATTACTTTTCTGCATGGTCAATAAAAAATATTTATGGCATTACATTAGAGTTGTAAAATTTCTATCTTGTTACGAGAGAGAGAGAGAGAGAGAGAGAGAGAGAGAGAGAGATTGCAATTATAAAAATACATTACTGCATATTATAATTTCTATATTTGCTGGAAATATTTTTTATTATAAAATCTCTACTAAGAGTCTAGTGATGATTATTTCCCTCTCATAACCTTGATGTTTATGCTTCTGATTCATGTACATATTTATTTCCAAATACCACAAATCTCTCACTGACAATCTTACTGTACATTACTATATCAACTATACAGTATACAACATAAAGTGCCCTTTAAAAGATTTTCTTCCTCTTTTTTCAGGTATTTGTATCTGCTGTTCTCAGACGATGACCATTTGCCCTTCGATCAGTGGGTGTTCAACACAGAGGCTCATCCTCTTCCCGTCATTAAGAAACCGAGCCCAGAGTTAGCCAACCATCTCAAGTAATCTTTATCCCAGTCCAAAGCACCAATGAAACGTAACTTCCTGGACCTTCTTTAACAGTGGACAAGAACTAGGGGTGTAAAAACCCTGCGGCTGGAGAGTTCCTGTCCTCCAGAACTTCTGCTGGAGTTTCATGTTTCTCCACAGCCCTTTCTCCTCTGCCGTCTCTTTCTCGGGATTCTGCATGCTGCCCCCCCCCACCCCACCCTCCCCTATCTCTCTCCTCTCTCCTCTCTCTCTCTCTCTCTCTCTCTCTCTCTCTCTCTCTCTCTCTCTCTCTCTCTCTCTCTCTCTCTCTCTCTCTCTCTCTCTCTCTCTCCTCTCTCTCTCTCTCTCTCTCTCTCTCTCTCTCTCTCTCTCTCTCTCTCTCTCTCTCTCTCTCTCTCTCTCTCTCTCTCTCATCTCCTCTCTCTCTCTCTCTCTCATCTCCTCTCCTCTCTCTCTCTCCTCTCTCTCTCTCTCTCTCTCTCTCTCTCTCTCTCTCTCTCTCTCTCTCTCTCTCTCTCTCTCTCTCTCTCTCTCTCTCTCTCTCTGACACTCTGGATATGTCTCTGAGCCTCAGAGACCGAGAAGGACCATATTTCCTCTGTGAGGAGACCAGAACAGTTTTCGTTTTTTATTTGCCCTCTCACACACTTTATAAAGCCATAGGTAACTCAAAGTGCATCGACATCCTTTTCTGTTTTTTTTTTGTTGTTTTTTTTTGCATCATGTATGTTTACAGAAGCGAAGATATTAAATATCCACCGAACTTCGCCGTCTCTTGCTGTCTGTTTCGTTCGAGTGATGTTTGGTTCGGTATTTTGAGGCTTTATTCTACAGCAAGGTAGTGAAAGCAAGTCAACTAGTGCCTTTTAGTCTTACTGATCAATTTAGTCACGTTTTAATAGCAACACTCTATTTATTTTCGCTCTGACCAAGAGCTTCATCCTACTTGGCTTCAGCCTTCTTAAGCTTGTGATGGACAGTCGTTTATCATTCATTCTTCTACATTCGTGAGCTAACTTTGTTGCATAAAATGTGTTTAAAATGTGTTTTAATTGTTTACTTAATCAATGGAGGCAGAGACATTTTATCCTAGATGTGTAAAATAGAGTACTTTGTGTTAATTTATTACTCAAGACGTAGGGTTTTTTGTCTTTTTTCATTGTGAAGGGCAGAAAACTATGGAGCCCCTAATGGGACATGGTGATGGAAAATATTTCAATGCCTTTGCGTTCTCTTGCAAAATGATTGCATTCCTCCAAGAAACTTGCAAAAGATTTGCATACTCTTTATTACGTTTCCCAGAGAAACTTTGCCTTTGCCCTTAAAAGCATTTAAATATAGTTTTTCCTCTCACCTCCCTCCACATAATGAAAGTGTTGCAAATGAACAGTTTCTTGGGGGAACGAGCTTTTTTTTTTTTTTTTTTAAGAAAGCGCAAAAGTTTTAAAGCAAATGCAAAAGTTTTGCAAAAGAGCTGAAGAATTGAAATAGAAATTTCATCCCATCTCTATTTTTTATTTTATTTTACCATCACCATGTCCCTTTAGGGGCTCTGTAGTAAACAGTGATGAAACTGCTCAAATCCATTGGGAAAGTGTTTATTAGGACACGGTCAGTCAAAAAATTTGTATGAATGTACCACCAAATGTGAACTGAACATACTTTGGCCTAGTTGTTGTGATTTTATCATTTTATTTGTGTCTTTTGATTTAACATGAAAGCACAAAGTTGTGAATATGTTCGGGTTCTCTGTGTAGAAAAGAATAGGAATATTACTGTAGGACAATGTGACAGCACAAGTGAAGATTTTCAGTGGAAAATAATGCAAACCAATGATTGCAACGCAGTCCACGGCACTGGATACAACACACACAGGAAACTAACAAGAAAAATATCTGACACATTGGCGTGCATATACATCACTGCATCTATTACACATTACATTCCACATTCCAGTTCTAGGAGGAATGCTCCAATTCCCGACTTAGTGTTTTGGAAATTGACTCCTCAAACTTGAGGATTGAATAGCAGGATGTGATTGACAGGTTTGTTCCTAGTGTCTACATTGGCAGTGTTTCCAAAATAGGAAAAAACCTGAACCACTCTGCGTAACCAGTGGTGTGGTGCTTTAACCAGTGTATTATACTGGTGGATCTACATGGGAAAATACCTCAGAGGTTCCTCTCTTGAGGCCAGCGACTGCAACACTTGACATGGTATCTCTCTGCTATATGTGTGCTAGCGAGTAACGTCATCTCAAGGGAGGCCCGTCATAAAACACTGTGACACTGTAGATAAGACATCGCGTTCACTGTATTCATGATACTGCGCATCTAAACGATGTTTAGCACTGCCGCGGCTTAGCGCGACTAGCGCTTTGTGCTGTCTCTTTAGTAAAAGTGATTCCTCAAGCTGTGACTGAGAATCTGCAGAGAATCTTCGGTGACAGTCTGGAACAGGAATAGGAGATGTGCTTTTCAGATTAAAATTTGTCGTTTAAATATTGTGTTGATCTTGCATAGAAAATGCCTTTTTTCATTGGTGATTCTTGTCGTTTGCTATTTCTTTATGAGACAACCTCAGAAATGTAACTACTATATTGCTGATAATCATTCCATTGCACATAATCTGATTTGTTTTTGTTATGCTTTTCTTTAATATATATGCAATTAATTTTGTGGGAAATTGTTTGGTTTTATTTCTTTTTTCGTTAATTTGTTTTTTAATTGTACATATTTCATTCTGGCAGACTGCCAGCCATCATTTATATAAATCTTATGATCTTATCATGTAATAAATTATATTAAAGCAAAAGTTTTTGATAAACTATATTTGTTACACTTCAATTGTGAATAAAACAATCTTTTAATATGATATTGAGTTGTTGTTTTCAATGGGGATTTCTCGATTTAAAAAAAAAACTCTTTATTCAAATTATACCTTCTACAGAACATTCATGCTTGGGGGCGGATCTGACTCACACAAGCCCGACACTGCAAGAGAATCAACAACTCTTTTTATTTTTCATTTTTAATTGCCGACCATAAAGATGCATCCTACAGGTCAGATGGTTGGCATTCTCAAACTGTTGAATTAAAATGAATCATCGCTGTATTACATCTATAAATTGTCTGTCTGTCTGTTTATCATCTATCTGTATTCTATTTATTCTTTATACTTTATTCTAGAGCTGTCATAAAGCCAAAACAATATCTGTTACTTTGATTTCCTATTATCACTGTAAAGCAGCTTTGGAACAATCTACATTGTTAAAAGCGCTGTATAAGTGAAGATGACTTGACTTGATCTGTCTGTCAGTCATCTATCCATCTGTCTATCTATCGGTCTGTCTGTCTGTCCGTCCGTCTAACTGTCTATCTATATATGTGTGTTATCTATCTATCTGACTGTCTATCTGCCAGTCAGCCATCTATCTATCTATAATCTATCATCTTTCTATCTATCATCTATCTATATGTCTGGCTATATATCGATAGATAAATCGATGGATGGATAGATTGACAAACAGATAGATTTATAGTAATATCTGTAATTATATTGTAATATAGATTTATAGATAGTGTATCTGAAAGAGGGGCTGATTTTAGACCGGTCTATAGTGTTAGACAAGTCTAAAATTTGCTCATAGACTAGTCTAATGCAAGTTAGACTGTTTCACAAAAATAAAGACTGACTTAATTTAGACCCAAAAAATTAGACATCTTAACCCAGGCTAACCCAGGTCTAAGACTCTGTTACCTTGGCAACCAGCAGTAACAATCAGTAACATTACAAACAGCCAAAAGAAAAGGGAAAATGGCTCATAATTTGTGGTTTGCTGATGACGTTATGGAGAGAGCTATGAGAAGGGAAAGGGTTTTTGGATATTTCCTCTTAAATATTGCTTTTTTGGCATCTTGAACCATGTTTTTGTATCTTTTCTGTACGTCTTTAACGCTCCGCTCAACGGTCGGATTAACTCTGTTAACTGTCAATCTTTTTCCAAATGAAACATTTCTTCTTATTATTACATTCTCCGCTAAATTTCCCAAGTAAAATGTCCTTGTAACTGTTATACTCCTCCAACAAACAAATGTTTTCCGCTGGGGTAAACTGCACTGAGCGGTTGAATGCGTTTACTCGATCCGCCATGTTTTTTGTTTTGAAAAGCGTCTTATTTTACCCAGAATGCATTGCAGTGTAGTCCTACTTAAGATAGTCAGAGTCTTAAGTGCTTTGTGCAACGGTCTGATTTAGATGTCTATCTGAAGTCTGACTATCTACAATATCTAAGCCATAGTCGAAGTCTATCTTTGTGAAACCGGACCCTGTCCGTCTTTCCATCCATCCAATACAAACATGCTATTTTTGCTGGATACTTTTCTCTCCCTATTTGCAATTTAGAAAGTTTTGTTTACAGCTGGAACGGTCCGAGGACTTCTATAAAGACGTAATGGATTCATAAATAAACCATGATAACCAAAAAGGTATGAATATAGACCATGAATAAATAAAACAACTGGACAACCACATAAAGAGAGAAAATGTGTTTTATCAATTTAAAACCAACGACATGAGACAGTTGAAGCGGAATAGGAAGAAGAAAATGCCATAGCCACTGGGTAAAGTAAAACCGATATAGACAAAAGTGAGAAGGAGAAGGAATAGGAAATAGAGTTAGATAAAAAAAGAAACAGATTTGCTGTTCACCCAGAACATTAGAGGAAATGATGTCACAAGGCATGATAAAGCTGTTCAGACATGTCAGTTTGAAGGCTGACACAAAAAGCTAATTTGCCATGGGTTCCCTCGGGAAATCCTAATTAGTTTTCAGAATATCTTAGATGAATAAAACTATTTAATTACTTATTTTACATATGTTGCATATACCTTTGTTTACAAAACAAGTCTCTTCAATTATGATTAACCGCAGACCTTATTGTCCTGTCATGAATGGTGCAGGGTTTGAGCCTTTTTTAATTGTGTTTTTTGTTAACACCACATTACATTGTTTCTGTTACACAAATTGGACAATGAATCAAATAAATTACAAAAGCAATGTGTAATTGCAAGCTGCTCCACAAACTAATAGCATATTAAGTACATTGTTCATTAGTATTTCTCATTAATCACATAATTACTTACATGGTAACATGAACACTAATGTTAGGTATACTTGTATATTGTTTTTGCATTTTTTTCTCTTTCTCTGTCATTCTGTGAAAACAAACCACTTGTAAGGGTGGATTTCCTGCAGGGGTTCAGACTGCAAGACTGCCGAATGACTAAAGAAACGTTGTCAGAAAGATGGTAGAAAACTGTACATTTCTTGTCTATTACCATCCACTGCTACTCATACCAACGACGGAAATAAGCGCAGTTACAATAGCTTAATATGTGGGAGAGTGTTGCTATAGAGGGTGACAATATTGTATTGCAATAGGTAGCACTTCAAAGTCAATACCAAACTAGTTAGCACATTATTTGTAATTGAAAAGGTTTAATGACAAAATATGGTTATGGTTACACTTAAAATAGTTACTAAATAGATGTATGAGATGATAATAGTTATATCAATAATTGTACCCAGCATATATGTAAAATGTTACCTGAGAGATAGAGAGAGAGAGAGAGAGAGCATAAGAAAGAGCAGAGCATAAAAAGAACAAGAGCAACAGTTACAATCTTCTTTTATCCTTTCCCTGACCATGTGACTAAAACCCAAATGTGAGACATTCAAACTGACCAATCAGATAAATACAACTTCCCCATTTGTACTAAGGCTCAATCCCAATTCACCCCTTGGCCCTTCCCCTCCGTTTTGCGCATTCACGTCTAGGGGTAGGGTGTCCCGATTCTTGTTGTGATAGAGGGGTAGGGTGTCCCGATTCTTGTTGTGATAGAGGGGTAGGGTGTCCCGATTCTTGTTGTGATAGAGGGGTAGGGTGTCCTGATTCTTGTTGTGATAGAGAGATAGGGTGTCCCGATTCCTGTTGTGATAGAGGGGTAGGGTGTCCCGATTCTTGTTGTGATAGAGAGATAGGGTGTCCCGATTCTTGTTGTGATAGAGGGGTAGGGTGTCCCGATTCTTGTTGTGATAGAGAGATAGGGTGTCCCGATTCTTGTTGTGATAGAGGGGTAGGGTGTCCCGATTCTTGTTGTGATAGAGGGGTAGGGTGTCCCGATTCTTGTTGTGATAGAGGGGTAGGGTGTCCCGATTCTTGTTGTGATAGAGAGATAGGGTGTCGCGATTCTTGTTGTGATAGAGGGGTAGGGTGTCCCGATTCTTGTTGTGATAGAGGGGTAGGGTGTCCCGATTCTTGTCCCGATTCTTGTTGTGATAGAGGGGTAGGGTGTCCCGATTCTTGTTGTGATAGAGAGATAGGGTGTGGCGATTCTTTTTGTGATAGAGGGTTAGGGTGTCCCGATTCTTGTTGTGATAGAGGGGTAGGGTGTCCCGATTCTTGTTGTGATAGAGGGGTATAGAGAGATAGGGTGTCCCGATTCTTGTTGTGATAGAGGGGTAGGGTGTCCCGATTCTTGTTGTGATAGAGGGGTAGGGTGTCCCGATTCTTGTTGTGATAGAGGGATAGGGTGTCCCGATTCTTGTTGTGATAGAGGGGTATAGAGGGATAGGGTGTCCCGATTCTTGTTGTGATAGAGGGATAGGGTGTCCCGATTCTTGTTGTGATAGAGGGGTAGGGTGTCCCGATTCTTGTTGTGATAGAGGGATAGGGTGTCCCGATTCTTGTTGTGATAGAGGGGTATAGAGGGATAGGGTGTCCCGATTCTTGTTGTGATAGAGGGTTAGGGTGTCCCGATTCTTGTTGTGATAGAGGGGTAGGGTGTCCCGATTCTTGTTGTGATAGAGGGATAGGGTGTCCCGATTCTTGTTGTGATAGAGGGGTAGGGTGTCCCGATTCTTGTTGTGATACAGGGGTAGGGTGTCCCGATTCTTGTTGTGATACAGGGGTAGGGTGTCCCGATTCTTGTTGTGATAGAGGGATAGGATGTCCCGATTCTTGTTGTGATAGAGGGGTAGGGTGTCCCGATTCTTGTTGTGATAGAGGGGTAGGATGTCCCGATTCTTGTTGTGATAGAGAGGTAGGGTGTCCCGATTCTTGTTGTGATAGAGGGTAGGGTGTCCCGATTCTTGTTGTGATAGAGGGATAGGGTGTCCCGATTCTTGTTGTGATAGAGGGGTAGGGTGTCCCGATTTTTGTTGTGATAGAGGGGTAGGGTGTCCCAATTCTTGTTGTGATAGAGGGGTAGGGCGAAGGGGTAGGGCTACATAGCCCTCAAAACTGAGATTTTCCAGAGGCACACTCCGAACGGAGGGCTACAAGAAAGTTTGCAGAATACATCGCGAATCACCGGCGAGATGGTTTCGCAAACGGTTAAACATTTAAATTTAGCCCCAGTTGACACCACCATGCACTTTATTTACTCTTATAATAATAAAATAGGCATATAAATTAAGAAATTGTATAATAAATGACCTTTCCGAAACAGAAAAGAGATACATTTCGAGGAAGCAACGTTATTGTAATGCAGTTTAAGGTTCGTGGAAGGAGGCGGGACACCGGCAAACATTCAAAGACTTTATTTAAAATAAAACAAGCAAACCAAAAAGAACCGCCAGCAGCCCCTCGCGGACGACTGCTGGCTACCGAAAATAAAAATCAAACACAAACAAAACACAGGCCTGTTCCTCTCATGTTTCCTCAGAGGTAAGAGCAGCGGCGCTCATTGTCAGTCGTTGTCCTGTAATAAATCCTGTAAAAACTCTTCGCTTCCGTAACCTCAGAGCGATCATCGACGACTGATGACGTATCGGGTTTATGAAGGATTGTTCAATTTCGTAGGGGAACATTTCAACCCCTTGGCCCTTGTAACACTGTTTTTAGGGCCAAGGGGTACACTTACAAACAAGGGGTAGGGGCAAGGGGTGAGTTGGGATTGAGCCTAAATGTGTGACAAGTCATCGACCCCCAAAGTGCACACATCTCAGCCTGCAGGCCTTGATCACTATCAGCCCCTCAACTCCAAATGGTCATTGGGGGAAAGAGGGGGTGGAAAACAGCAAAGCAAATGTCTTTGTTCATTTCAAATTTCTTGGATTATTTTCAATCCTACACACTCTTCACACGGCCACGTCCAATGATAATGAAGTTCATCAGAGCGGTGTGAGGCCTGAGGTATACAGGAGATCATGGCATAGATCGGGGCGCAGCTGTGTGCCAGCGCCAGTGTTTACAGAAGCACAGCAAACACAGGAAATGACAATCTAGTCTATCTTTCATTACGTCTCTCTCTCCTGGGGACAAATCTGAATGGAAGGCATTGTTCTCTTGAACAAATGATACAGGCGGTTTCTCCCTTCGCTCTGCCTGTCTTATACAGTGTTCGAATTATATCAAAGCCCTTAGTGGGGACGCCTAACACCCCAAACCCCCCGACATTTACACTGCACTGCATTATTGATGGACAAAGACATTTCTCCACAGAAATCAATGTAATAAACTTAGCTCTCCTTTCCCTTTCCCTTGTCCAAATCTGAAAAAATAATGTAAGTTGTAATATAATATTTATGTCGTCGTTACTGTGAATATATCTGAAAAATCACTGAATACATTATTGTTATTCATTATTAATGTTATTATCTGGATAGGTTAATTAAAACAGTGCACAGGGACTTGCAGACAATCATTTTCATTTATGCACTTTAAATTGTTTCAGAAAATAATTTATCATGCATGTGGTTTCATAACTGCACAGTAAAGCGTTCAATTTGTCTGATAACTCTGTTTATTACACGGCTCTGTGGAATACTTGATTCTGATTGGTCAATCGTTGTTATTCCCAGATAACAACCGCTGATAACAGATAACACAGGCTCATCCGGGTTACTGAAGTCAGCAGCACTAATACGCTTGCTAGGAATGTTTTATCTTTGTGGAAGTTTTGTATGTGGTGAGCTAATGAAATATTAAAATTCAGTCAAATCAATATTTTGTGTACAGTTATTTAATTATCCCATCCATTATTTTGGACTCGCTCTCTCTTGTTTCATACAAACCCAGATGATGCCATATTGCAACTATTGTTTTGTAACGTTACACTGATTATAAGATACAAACAGGTACAATTTTAAAACGGTTTCATCTCAAATCAATATATTTTATCCCCATAATTATTTATGTGGTAAAATGCTGTGTAAGTGGTATGACTGTACCATATCCCTTAAATATCCGTCTCGTTTGGATTTGCCGCGCTAGCAACTGCTCTCTCCGCGGAAGCTTTGTGTTTAAAGACCTAATCAAATATTTAGACTCAAATAAATCAATATTTCGTGTCAAATTATTTACTTATTTGGCAAGTAGCTTCCGCTTCACGTCCGGGTCCTGATCACCCTGTCGGGGTTTATTCTGAGATAACAACCGGCTGGATGTACATTATCCCTTACTTTTCGACCGGAGCATTAACCAAGGCAGTCCAAAATAGCTTATATCATAATGCAGGGCAATCTCTCTCTCTTGTTTAAAATGTATAATTATTGGCATCATTTATATTTTTCATCTTGTCTTCATTATTGTTGACAAAATCAAAAAAAGCCTTCATCAACAAACATTCTCTTCAATAATGTCCATGAAATTAACGCTGTTATTGAGTAGGTTACTAGATTTAAAATTGCGGAGTTTAATTCAGAATGGGTTACAACTTACAAATAACTGTCTGATAGTGATCTAACATTGCGTAAGATACAGAAAGACTACTTGCTTATCAAAATTGTAAGTGTCTGTTCGATTGTAAGATAAATGCTTATTCATTACCGGTAAATTAGATGTGTCAAACAATCATAGAACAAAGAAAAATGATATCTTACCCAGGGCCGGATTTACCTCATATTATGACACAGGCACTTAATTTATACTCAAACACACTTATAATATGCTGAAGAAAATAGTTACTATACCAGCTGTTACAGTATCCTAGCCTGTTTCGACCAGAGATAGAGAGTTTTTGTGTGTGTCATGCAGTGAAACCTGCTCACTCTCTGACTGGTGAATTATGCTAGTCTCCGCCCAATCCTCCACCAATGAGAACACAACAGTCCTCATTATTCACAATTTTTCTTCCATATTGTGACTTATATCTGATTGACACGACTTTTCAAACAAGAACAAATGTATAGGACTGAATTCTGTCCATCAGGAATTGATTGGATGGTTGTGGTTTGCTACAGCTGTGATGTCATGTGAGTGACAGGTTGTCCCGCCCTCGTGCCAGTAAATACTTCATCAGAGAAGAGAAGAGATGTCAATGCAAGACGGAGAAGTTATTTTGATTAAAGATTATGAGGGAACATGACATTTAAAAAAAAAAAACATGTGCAATGCATGGATGAATCATTTATAATAAATACTGAAATATTCCATTAAAAAAAAAAATCATACATTTTGATTTCATGGTGACTTTAAAAGCTTCCATAGGCTCTGAATCTGAGATGGCCAGAACAATATGTGCTCTCAAATCTTTTCCTCTCTGTGGTATGGTAATGTAATGTTTCCCTTGTTGATCCCAATTTCTTCTGTGTTGTTATAGTTTTCTTTATTAGTTTGGTCCTCTTTTGGGTTTCTCCAGAGGGTTTTGTTCTCACATCACCTTTTGGGAGAATGTGTTTGTTACATTTGTTTTCTCCAACTGAAGTGTTTTCCAGGAAAGAGTGGGCCCAATGCATAAAAAAAATGTCTCCCTGTGAATGTTATCAAAAGCCCTGGTTATTATTACACCAAATCACTTCTCAATGATGATTTTTTGTGTGGGTATACGGGATTGTAGACATGTGAATATTTCTGACTGTGTTTTGCGGGCGGTGAGTAACCTGTGTATCATCGCACATTAAGTATGCACCCTCTCCAGGGACTAAATGATGCAGGAGGTGAAGATGAAATGGGAAGATGAGAGGCTTGTCGGAGCGGCTGTGTGGTAAACGGTTGTCAGCAGGAACACCGCTTCGGGAACCGCAGCTCCTGCTGTCTGTCCTGCTGCGTGACACTCCGGACTTTGTTCATGAATGTTCTCGCTGCAAGAAAAAACAACAAACCCCTTCTGATATGAACCTCCCAGACATAGATCCTAGTCCCGAAACCCCATTAAATCATCTTACTTCTTTCATCCAGGTCAGAATGAGTCAAAATAAGGGGTAATTAAATGTAACAACTCAATCTTTTGTTGGAAAACGAAACAAAATTTAATCAAACTTTGATCATTTGAACTTTTAAACAGTTGAGTTGGTAGTGATCAAACTACAATTTTTAAAAATCCCCTGTCGAGTTTATATACACATATATTAGGCTACATCAGCATATGAAAGTCAAATTGGACGACTACAAGGACATCTCAAGATCACTCATTTAACAGTTCATCTACTGCCAAAATTATGAAAAAAGTTTTATTTAAAATATTCAAATCAGGAATGTCAGAATCTGAATGTGAAGTTTGTGCATAAAAAAATGTCTGTCAAAACAAACACAAGTTGAACGATGTTTGCTAAACCAGCCAAGTTTTTCATTTTTTTATGTTTAGCATGCAGTGTGAAGTATTTTACTTCCTGATTCCAATTCAATTTCAGTGAGTGAAGAACGTCTCGGTTACGTATGTAACCCACTTGTAAATCAAGTGATTTTTTTTTTACATGTAGGAAAGTTGTTTTGATTCACAAAGTTGTTTTTATTGTCTCTTGTAACAAAACAAAACAAAAAAACTTTTATTTAAACCCATACAAAATGCAGATCCTGATGTAAATAAAAATCACTCTTTAAAAACTGTTGTTCCATTATTAGCCTACCCCTTAGCAGATTTTGACACTAATATATTTAGCAAGATGTGTAGGCTATGCATGATTTGATATCCATGCAAAATCAAAATGGTTCATATTTAGTATTTTTCAAAATGCATGTGTTTTATATGACTTTATTGTTTTATTTATGAGTGGTGTTTGCTTTGGAAAGAATTGTTCAGAGAACTTAATTAAATATTAAACTTTAGCTTGTACTGTAACTCGTCCCAAGGCATTTGTGTTGACATGATTTTCAACTGACAGGTGTTATATGAGGCATAAAATCTCAGACTTACAAAACAAATCTCATATCCATGTAGTTTTATGCATCTTGAGATGTTGCACATAACAAATGTTAGAATGAAACATCAAGATGCAATTAAAATACTCAAAATATGCATTAAAAAAAAAATATATATATTTTTTAATCTTGAGGTGGATATTTTTATTTAAGATGAAATGCCCTATCATGTTTGCCAAATAAATTATTATTTATGGGTTAATGGGTTAATTTTTGTCAATGACCTTTTGGACTTATCTGGAGATTTTATTTCTTATGAAAACTTTTGAGACATTTGTTTAGTATTTCTCTCTGTCAGTTACAATTCAACCAGCTGATTTCTGCAATTCCTAAAACTTGGAAAATAAAATTTCAAAATGATAAGAAGAATAAATTAATGGTTTGTCTCCCACCAATAAGATGCTTAAAATGGTTGTCTGGTGTAAAGATAAATAAAATAATATATATTTGGAATTTAAATATCACAGGCACTGCACTTTTTCCAAACAGAACCTGCCGGTTTTGGGAAGATGAATTTAATGATCCAATTCTATGGAAAGATTACTTTAGAACAATTTATAGAACTACAATTGATTCATATTCCAGAATATTTCAACTTAAAATCTTTTATAAAATTATTGCAACAAAAAAATCTTTGTTCAAATGGCAGATAGAAAAGGATCCCTGTTGCAGGTTCTGTGGGGATGAGGAGGAGGACTTGATGCATTTGTTTTATTTTTGCCCATATTTGGCTAAGTTTTGGGTCAGTATACAGTCATGGTTCAGGTCTATGGATATTGTTTTATGAATCACACCTCAGAATACTTTGTTATGTGTCTTTGAAGGTAAATGCACACATTTTTTGAATATTATTATCTTGATGGGTAAAATGTTTATTTTTAAAGTTAAAACTATATCAAAATTATGTATAAAAAAATTTAAGAATAGAGTTTATCATCAGTATATGCTGGAAACAATTATAGCAACCAATAATAACAGAATAACTGAGCATGAAAAGAAATGTAATGTCTGTTTACTTGAGTTAGAGATAAAGATATTAGAGTATTTTCTTAAAGAGGTGCCATGTGTTATGTCATAAATGTTTTGCTAACTGTATTGTATTTTGTTTATTGATTTTTGATCAGTATTATTGATTTATTTTATTAATTTTGTTCGCTTTGTGTTTCTTTTCTATTTATAGTCTGCTTTCCTGCAACACTATGAATGTGAGGATGATTGTGGTTGTGATTGTAGTATGAATGTATGGGGGAGTGATCGGGGTGGGTGGGGGGTTTGAAGCTTGTCTTGTTATTTTATTCTGTAAACAAATAATAAAAAATTATAAAAATAAATAAATAAATAAATCTTAAATGTCAAAAAAGTAATATGACTAAAATAATTCCCTCAGACAATTAGCTTAAATTTCTTCCTAGAAAAATGTCCTAATTTTCTTGAACAAAAAAGCTGTGAAAATGTTTTTGTTTTTTTCTTTTCTCTTGTGTATTTCTGTGTATTTCTTTTCTCTTTTTTTAAGCAATATTTTTTGCATTAGGTTGCAGCTGGGAAAGAAACCATACCTTATTGATATACAGTGGGGGAAATAATTATTTGATCCCCTGCCTAAACAAATTTCCCACACTGTAGGCCCAAGAATCAACATTTTAACCTTTCTTTTTTTTCTCCCCATCATACTCATTTGTCGAGCTTTTTTCCTCCACTTGCTGTGTTGGAAATAAACCTGAACCTTAAGAACCGATAAAGAATGGCTTGAGGTGATGGAAACACACGGGAAGCCACACAAGCTGTGGACATTTAATTCTCATCCAGCTCGCTGACCCTCATATATGGTTACATGACTGTGACCTAACACAAGGACATCTCGTGTTACGCTTTAGGACACGCTTCTAATTTTAATGCAAAACCATAAAATCAGACCCCCTGCCTACGGCCAAGCTGCCATCTCAAATCAAAGTCAGCTTTCATTTCATGAAAAACTTCCATCTAGCCTACAATAATAACGGGAAACACCTCCAAAAAGATGTGATTTATTTCTGTGCTCTCATAATAGGTTAAAATTGCAATGCTCTGGGCTGTCAGAGAGCTCCAGCGTTGTCAGTAAAAATGATAAGAGGTGAGAGCATGTGATGAACTATAGGGTTCATTGTGAATAAGAATTAATTTGTTCCCCCGAACCGCCTGTTGGACACAAACCTCTGATTGGTTGACTCCTTCTTTAGTTTGAATTAACCTTTAGCGAGCGATCTGTCCCCATCGCTGTTCTTCACAATGGCGGTTAATATCATCCTCTTTGAGACGGCTCCGCTTCCAGAATAATGAAATGAAGTGTGGAGTTTCTAAATCATGCATGTGTGCGATGTCACATCAGGGTCGCCCAGTCACCTTTCTGAAGAGTCCAAAGCATCTTATTGAAAACCCCCTATTTTTACCTAATCATCAAGTTGATGAGTTTAATTTATTTTATGCAGCCTTTCGACAGGTCACAAGCAGGAATCCCCTCATCTGTCTAGAACGATTCAGGACGCTAGTAGCTTTTTCTGCATCTCTTTTCTATATATAGTGGTTCAACAGATCAAGTCAAGTCAAGTCAAGTCACCTTCATTTATATAGCGCTTTTAACAATATGGACTGTTTCAAAGCAGCATTACAGTGATAATAGGAAACTAAAGTAACAGAGATTGTTTTGGCTTTACAGCAGAAAAAACTGTAAAACACACAAAACTCACGGATTATAGTCACGGATTGGATAATTTTTTCAGATCACCAAGAAAAAAATGAATGTGGGGGTACTTTAAGTACTCCGATACCACAGCAAAAACTACTTGCCTAACTAATACAGTTCAAACATTATTAAAGGCAACTTTATTTTTAAGAATTTTGAGGTAAAGTGGGTTTGAATCTTGCATCTTAGTTCTGTGGCTAAGATTAGGTACACATCTGGGTTTAAAGGCCTTATTTTTCCAAGTGCATTTGGTAATTACTAGTATTGCAGAAATGATTTGTTCTTTTGGTTAGGTTCCTTCTTACAGTACATGAATAGTGATGCCAACAAAGTAGATCATCTGATGTACTGTGTGGGTTTAGATCGCTTTCTATCTTTATGTCTGAGAGCATTCTGTCTTTTACAGTGTGAAAGCTGACTGAAGTTGAACTCTGACTTTAAAATGGCGGCCATTGGGATGCCAAGCTTCCTGTCCGACTGTAATTACCATGCCAACATCACCTAGCAGGCCGCCCTGATTGGGTCTTTGTGCCAGTGCCAATTATAAAGACAAATTACTGCTTCTCTGTGCGGTAATGGTACATAATCACAGACCTCCAATGACCAGCTAATATCACTTTGCTTTTTAAAGCTTTAGTCGGAAACAGTCGTGCACGTAGATCAACATTTTTTCTAGCTATAAATCAAATGGAACTATATTAAGGTTTGGAAAATTTAGTAAAAATAACTAAATGATCTTGAAGCGTGTTCATTCGTTTGATTAAAAAATATACTGGCTAGAATAACGTTGCTAGCATTGTCGTCCCGTGTCACACCACCGTAATCTGCCTCTGGTTGTTGCTCCTGTGTGTGCGTTTGTCATTTATGATGAATTGCATAGTTCATGATACATAAAATAGAATGGAGAGAATGTGAGATGAAATTATAAAGAACAGCTGAGCATGACAATGCCTCTGTATTTACACAGACACTCATGCATGCTGTGCCAAAGCAATCTGTTTTCCATTTTAAGCTGATTAAATCATGTAATGTGAATTAAGGGAAATTAAGGGGAATAACACTGAAAATACGCCAAAACCTCCCTCTAATGTCAGGGTCAGTGGGATATTTGCTGCACGATAAACTGAGTGCTCAGAATTACTGTAAATGTTGTTGATAGTCACAAAAAGTAAGAAGTAAACTGGGACGAGTGATCATAATTGGAGGATTTTGGGGTGATATCTGATTAAATATGACTTTTGCCTGCTTATTAATAGTTAGTCAGGTAGTTGTTTAGTTTAGGTATTGGGTATAGGATTAAAGAGATGTAGAATATGGTCATGCAGAATTAGGCATTAATATGTGCCTTATAAGTACTAATAAACAGCCAATATCCTAGTAATATGCATGCTAATAAGCAACTAGTTAATAGTGAGAATTGGACCCTAAATAAAACCCATTTTTTAAAAAGGCTTTTAGTAATTTAAATATGAGTTGTGGTATTTACCCCATGCAATCTAGTGGCAATTCATAACTATTTTACGTTTTGGTGAATAGGTGACTAATTCGTACACTCTCAGAATGAAAAATTACAAAAGCTGTTACTGGGATGATACCCTTTAAAAAGGTTCTAATATGTACCTTTGAGGTACTGACATGCACTCTTTAGATACAAATATGTACCTTTTGTTTTAAAGGGGAACTGCCAGTGACAGCTTTTGTACCTTTTTTTTCTTGAGAGTATGAAATCTCATTTATACGTTTTCATACGATCTGCTTATGCCTGATGGTCAGGAAGGCTTCTAATCAACTGAGCAATACATTTTTGGTCAAAAGGATTGATTCTCTCATAATGAAGTTCCCATGAGACCCCTGTTTTTTAGTTATTTATAAAAAATTTACCATATGAAGCTGTAATATTAGTATTCTTTCATTTTGAGATAAAGAAGGGTAATGAAGTTTACTTTAGGTATATGCAATAGGCTATTTATATACTGTATGTGTTAAAAGATTGAAAACTGTACATTATAAAGGAAATGTAGAGTATAAAGTGATACAAACTGCTCCAGGTCTCTCTATACCAATGCTATAGGTCACTCTAGTTCTGTCACAGACATAAATGCATTGAGGTTTGAGGGGCCCTTAGACCATGGACCCTTCTGCTTTAAAAACTGTCACAACAGCATCATGTGAACTAATTTAATATGGGTTCAGTCTAAGCAAGTTTTGTACCCCCACAGCGTCAACAGTTAGCCAAAATGTGTTAAGTTATTTTATACTTGATATCATTTAGCATTATTGTTAATAAAGCTACAGGCTGTCAGTGAAAAATGTGAAAGTGACACTTCTCGCTCTGTCCCTCTCGGGAAGCATAGATGCGTGATTGTAGCTGATTTGTTTTCACAATAGCTAGTTGACTGAAAAGTGATTTTGTCATAGCTGACAAACTACATTTTCACTACCAGACGAAACACGGCGAGGGGCAGAGGATCATGGGTAGTTAATTTAAAACAAAGTTCAGTTAACTGTTAAACATAATTGCACTCTAAAAAATGCTGGGTTGTTTCAACCCATGCATGTTTGGATCAAATATGGACAAACCAAATCATTGGGTTTAAAATTTAATTAAAAAATTTAAAACATCGGTTTGGTTTGTCCATATTTGGTCCAAACATGCATGGGTTGAAATAACCCAGCATTTTCTTGGAATGTATGTTTACAATAGTAATTACACTTCTCTAAGCTTTTCAAGCACTTTTGTTGAAGTTTTGTTGCAATGGGAAACTTGCATCTTCTATATTTAAATGTGGTTGCTAATGCATTAATGCATAATGCATTATTAAAACAGGCTGCGATTACACTATGTCTAGTACACCTAAATAATATTAAAATTGATGGCCATTTATTTGACCATATCTGAAAACATGTAATTAGTCCCACTTGAATCATAAGCATATTCATCAAAGCTCATTAATTCCTGAGATCTTCTGAAAACCATCAGATAGCCGAAGCGTGGGCTCAAAGAGCATGACAGCTCGCTGCCTTTTTGGAAATCGAAACGGGAATGTGTAGCGAGGTTTAAGCTCACTTTAGTGAAGGACAATCCTTTGAGAAATTTTCTTCGTTTTGAAATGAGAGATGATAATTTCTGTATGGATTTAAGAAAGGACTCCTGAAGACATGGATCAAACTGAGCTGTTGATGTAGGAAGAAAGGAAATAGATCAGTGTGAGTAACGTGGTTTTATAATTCTTACTTTCATCTCAAATACAAGTTACTTGAATGGTAAAAGTATATTTAGAAAAATATAATCTAGCCTATAGTGGAATATTGCGAATGTAAATAACTAAACAAAAATGTGCCTGAACCTGTGACATAACCTGGTTGAATTGCTGTAATAGCAATTTGCGTTACTGCTGATCTTTAAGAGAGAATTAAACAAAGGTTGTTCTCATAAGATATACAGTGTGGAAATCAAGACAGGAGCAAATAACTGAATCCAAGGGCTTTGGAGAAAGAAAAACATTGCTTTTACCGCAAATACTGTAACCCACTGTCACAAATGGATGAAGTTCACACTCTCAGCACAAACTTTTGATTACTTTCTGTAAGGTGTTTAAAACTTTAATCAGTTCTGGAAAATAAGGAACTGACTACAGGGTTGATAAAATGTAGCTTAAATTCACCAAGGTGATTGTGGTTTCTTTTGCCATCGGTCTTTATTTTACCAGAGGTTTGAATGTAGAATGTTCTGGTTGCTGGTTTTACATGGTTTACATGGATTTTAGCTGGTCTTAAACAGGATTAAGCTAAATTAAGTTTTTGGTCTGCTTCAAGCAACAGAATGGAACTGGAATTTGAATGACAGGAAGAGTAATAGCAGGAATTGCAATTCAAAGAAATATGTCAGTCACACAAAAGTTTTGCACATTATTTATTTTCACTGTTTACACATTTATTTATTCCCTGCTACATAGATTTTTTTTTTCATGGTACTTTTTTTAAGTAAATTAGAGCTTTCTAAATGATAAATGTGTATTCTTTTACCCTCATATTTTCTTTTTTTTCTTTTCTTTTTTTTATACACATTTCTACATTTATTTTAATTAAAAAATTCTTCATAAATATGTTCATTATAATAGACACTTGGCTTCCATTGATTGCAAACCAAACTTAATTCAACTTAATTTGTGGTGTGTGCTAATTTCGGCATACCGAAAATATAGGTATCATTGATCCCATTGGTCCCACTTTATGTCGAAAAATAAGTACAATGTACTTATTGTGTTCATGTTGTATTGTAAACCACTTGTGCTGCTACTGAGGTGTGATACGGCTAAGGTTAGGGTCAGGTGTGTGATACGGGTAAGATTAGGGTCAGGTGTGTGTGATACGGGTAAGGTTAGGGTCAGGTGTGTGTGATACGGGTAAGGTTAGGGTCAGGTGTGTGTGATACGGGTAAGGTTAGGGTCAGGTGTGTGTGATACGGGTAAGGTTAGGGTCAGGTGTGTGTGATACTGGTAAGGTAAGAGTCTGGTGTGTGTGATACGGGTAAGGTTAGGGTCAGGTGTGTGTGATACGGGTAAGGTTAGGGTCAGGTGTGTGTGATACGGGTAAGGTTAGGGTCAGGTGTGTGATACGGGTAAGGTTAGGGTCTGGTGTGTGTGATACGGGTAAGGTTAGGGTCAGGTGTGTGTGATACTGGTAAGGTTAGGGTCAGGTGTGTGTGATACGGGTAAGGTTGGGGTCAGGTGTGTGTGATACGGGTAAGGTTAGGGTCAGGTGTGTGTCATATGGGTAAGGTTAGGGTCAGGTGTGTGTGATACGGGTAAGGTTGGGGTCAGGTGTGTGTGATACGGGTAAGGTTAGGGTCAGGTGTGTGTGATACGGGTAAGGTTAGGGTCAGGTGTGTGTTATACGGGTTAGGTTAGGGTCAGGTGTGTGTGATACGGGTAAGGTTAGGGTCAGGTGTGTGTGATACGGGTAAGGTTAGGGTCAGGTGTGTGTTATACGGGTAAGGTTAGGGTCAGGTGTGTGTGATACGGGTAAGGTTAGGGTCAGGTGTGTGTGATACGGGTAAGGTTAGGGTCTGGTGTGTGTGATACGGGTAAGGTTAGGGTCTGGTGTGTGTGATACGGGTAAGGTTAGGGTCTGGTGTGTGTGATACGGGTAAGGTTAGGGTCTGGTGTGTGTGATACGGGTAAGGTTAGGGTCAGGTGTGTGTGATACAGGTAAGGTTAGGGTCAGGTGTGTGTGATACGGATAAGGTTAGGGTCAGGTGTGTGATACGGGTAAGGTTAGGGTCTGGTGTGTGTGATACGGGTAAGGTTATGGTCAGGTCTGTGATACGGGTAAGGTTAGGGTCTGGTGTGTGTGATACGGGTAAGGTTAGGGTCAGGTGTGTGTGATACGGGTAAGGTTAGGGTCTGGTGTGTGTGATACGGGTAAGGTTAGGGTCTGGTGTGTGTGATACGGGTAAGGTTATGGTCAGGTCTGTGATACGGGTAAGGTTAGGGTCTGGTGTGTGTGATACTGGTAAGGTTAGGGTCAGGTGTGTGTGATACGGGTAAGGTTAGGGTCAGGTGTGTGTGATACGGGTAAGGTTAGGGTCAGGTGTGTGTGATATGGGTAAGGTTAGGGTCAGGTGTGTGTGATACGGATAAGGTTAGGGTCAGGTGTGTGTGATACGGGTAAGGTTAGGGTCAGGTGTGTGTGATACGGGTAAGGTTAGGGTCAGGTGTGTGTGATACGGGTAAGGTTAGGGTCAGGTGTGTGTGATACTGGTAAGGTTAGGGTCTGGTGTGTGTGATACGGGTAAGGTTAGGGTCAGGTGTGTGTGATACGGGTAAGGTTAGGGTCTGGTGTGTGTGATACGGGTAAGGTTAGGGTCAGGTGTGTGTGATACGGGTAAGGTTAGTCCATTGTATCAAATTATTAATTTCAATGTAAGTACATAGTACTTAAAGCCACAATATAAAGTGGGACTGAACCATTTAAAGAAACAACAACAAATATGCTTATATCATCTTATAATCATAACATTATAGTATATGTTACCCAACTAAAGGAAAAAAGGAAAAGGAAAGCAACAGTATAAAGAAATTTAACTCAATCTAGGAGAAGGTCACGGTGATCGGCAACTGTTTAAAATTCTGCTTCTCGCTGTTTTGTCTCTTTCTCTTTGCGCTCAAGGGATCATCTCAGAGACGCTGTATAATGAGGAATGAAGCCGGCAGACTGTTCAATATACACATAGCTCGACCACTTCCATGTCTAATGCATTCAATGAACACTCTCTGCGATTTTCAGCCGGCGAAAGTCTTATGATGACATTTCTGTGACATTCTGCCACTCGTCTCCTC